>APFE031723524.1:2385-73616 GCA_000404065.3 Pinus taeda
TAAAGGAAAACACAAGTGACTTTAGTTTGTTTGTTTCTAAGATAGCTACCCGTCTTAGTGGGACTAGCAGCTTTGAATGGACACTAGTTTTCTTGATAACAAGGCCAATTCACACAGGTGGCAGCACTGGACCCCAAGGAAAAATGTGCAAGGAAATAGGAGGCTTGGAGGGCAGAGGAGAAGGTTTTTGAGAAGCCTTTGACTATCTATGAGCAGCAGTTTGATTGCAGAGAGAGTGGGATAGCTTGTGAGATGATTTTTTTGTAATCTGAACATATTTCCACTTGTATGATAATACAAAGATTGGGGTTTTAGGCTGAGGCTTTCCCCGGGTTATTCTTCTGTGTTCATGTGTGATTGATTTCTCATTCTCAGTTATATGCGTTCTAATTGATCTTGCTCATATTCGATTAAGCTTCAACACACTTTGTTGTAGAAGTAGATCTTGTATTTTTCTTTAGTATATTGAGGAGAAAGTTTGTGAGAAGCCTTTGACTGTCTATGAGTAGTAGAGGGATTGTACTGAGAGTTGGATAGCTTGTGAGCTAAAGCTTTGTGTAATCCTAAGATATTTCCACTTGTATGATAATACAGATAGAGAGGTTTTTAGCTGAGGCATTCCCCAGAGTATCCTTTTGTGTTTCATGTGTATGATTTCTTCTTCAATTGTTATATGTGTTCCGATTGATATTGCTCAAATGGATTAAGCTTTCACAAAGTTTGATAGTAGAAATAGATCAAGTATTTTGCTTTAGTATATTGCATAATAAGGTGATCTACTATGAGAAATTCCTACATGGTATTGGAGCAAAGGTGATCAAAGCAAAGAACAATATACAAAGAAGGGAGAAATTCAAAGTTTCAAGTTCTTGATTATAGAATTCAAATTCTTATCACATCTCAAATTTCATCAATGGTGTTCAACAGTTTAAGACTCGAGTATTCCCTTGATGGCAGATCAAATTATATAGCCTGGAAGGATCGTATGGAAGTAGTATTAGAGGAAAATGGTCTAAAGGACTTCATTGATCAAGAAATCCCCAAGCCAACAATGGCTAATGCTACAAAATTGGCGAAATGGAAGAAATATATGGCTAGAGTGAGGAGAATCCTCCTGGAGGGAGTTCGAGACCACATTGTCTCGAGCCTCCATGGGAAGGAGACACCATTTTCAATGTGGAAAACATTGAAAGATCTATATAAAAACAACATCAATTAGAGGAAGCTGGTGTTGAAAGACAAGCTTCAGAAAATCAAGTGTGAAAAGGGCAACATGATCTACATATTTGAACAAGATCACCACTTGCAAGGACGATCTTGGAAGTGTAGGGATCATGAAAACCAATGATGACATGGTGAGTCTTGCACTCCTCGATATTCCTAAGAGCTGGCATAGCTACCAAGACTTGGTAAATGGAAGAGAGAAATTCCCAGATTGGGAATGACTTTGGTTGGGTCTGATGTAGGAGGAGATAAGAAGAAGCACCAGAGATGGTTCCTCATTCAAGGAGGATGAAGAAAACTGCGCCTTAGTGAGTAAGGCAAAGAAAGGGAAGGAGAAGGATTCTCATCCCTATTATACAACAAATTGACCTCCTCATCAACTCAGAGGGGAAAGACATGATAGCTGAAACAAAGACCACAATCACAGGGCTTGATTCCACACTAACGCTGGTTGTGCACTAAAAACTTGCTTTATAAAGCTTGTTACCAAACCTGGAGGTGTGTCAGTGACCCTACTAAAGCATGTTGCTAGTATGGGAACAATGTTAGTGAAACTTGGTGAAGTTCCAAGGGTCAAAGTAATGAATTGAATCACAAATATCTAGATATTTGTCCCTAGAATTACTCAAGAAAAGCAAGGAAACATCCAAATTCAACCTATTTGGAGGATTTCTAATCTGAAAGAAGGAGGCAAATGGGAAAGAGCTAAAAAACATGGCAAGTTCATTTCTTTTTCCCTAGTGAACTCAAGGAGGAGCTTGGCAACCCTAACTCAATTGTTATATAAGCAAAGTGAGGGCTATTTTGAAAGGGGTTAGCGCATTTGAAAGGATAACATACCTGACTGTTGAGCATTGACTCATATCATAAGAAGTGAGAAAGAAGGGAGAGAGAGAGAAGCTAGAGGTGTAAAAGAAGGCTGATACAACAGATGGTTGTAATCACTCTTCCAACATTAATGTAGAACTGTAGTTGTAGTGTCTACTCGTGGTGTTGATAATATCATTAATTTAGTTGTTTGTCCAATTCCTATTAGCATGAGTAGCTTAGTTGTATGCAATTAGATGTTCTTTTATATATTCATGTATTAGATATCAGAGTTGTATGCTGTGATTATGCTTGTCTCTTCTATGTGCAGGACTTGATTTGGAGCTGGCTTTGAGGGAGTTCCACTTGGCTGCATTGTGATCTCCAAACAAATCTACACAGAGACTTGAGGTAATCTACTTCTAATGCTTTGATAGTTAGTTATTATCTATGAACATGCATGTAACTTTGTGCAGTTGCAGATAATATTACAGACTTCCGAAGGTCTCGGGAAGACCTTTGAGGGTATCTACATTCTCCATACACCGTGCATTTTATCCTATAGAAAAATTAGTGACTGCACTAGGGACTATACATCTAGTTCCTGGTTTACCCAGACTCTTCTTTGTTTTCTCCTCCTTCTAAGAGCTCCCTATACTTCTGCAATCCTTTTCTGACCCACCAAAGATCTTGCTGCATCTTTCCTTCAAGTATTCACCTCTGAATCTGATCTTGAAAGCCCTTTGTTTGACCGATTTCCTACACTAACGCAGGTTAGCAGACACACAAAGCTTTATAAAGCGCTATGCCTGTTCACGAGGAGCATTAGTGGGCTACTAAATCTCTATAGCCACTGTTATAGAGCGTTAGTCTCCCAATACCTTGATTTTTAGGAGTGTTTGAAAGCCAAAAGGTATAGCAAGCCTTCTCATGGACTGAATGAAGATCTGTAACTGCATTTTGCTAGCAAAATAGGTGCCCTACATTTTTTTTTTTTAGGAAATCATTTTTGTTTTTCTTTATTAAAAGCATTTTTACGAAAGAAAGACTGACATTTTTTATTCATCCTTCTATTTAGCTGGTTAAAAGCTACTTTATTTTGGTTTCAAGTAGTTGTTAAGAAACATTGGAAAGAAGTTCTTTGGTTATGCATGTGTTAAATGACTGAAATGCATGGAAATAATATGAATATGTGAAAAACTTTCACTTGTAGAATATAGCTTGTTTTCATGAAATTGAAAATTTGTTAAAGCATTATTTTTTGGATGATTTATTGAGTCAGAGTCTCATCACATTTCATACGTCGACTCCCCTACCGAAGACAATAATAAAGTACACATAAATTGACCTAAAATCAATCAATAACTCTTTATTGAACAAACAAACATTAGCTAGGCTAGGATCTTGGGATAAGCAGAGTGAGTAAAATTGCCCAAGATCGAACACCAAACTAGTGTCATTAAAAGAGAGAAAAATTCCTTCTGCACTCATACTACTGGGACCACTCCAGTAAAAGCAGAGCAAAATATGAGACAACATCGAACTGCAAGTGAAGGTAGTCTGCCTTCTCTTACAAATCCTTTGGGTACTCTATGTATTAGGGATCCCTTTGGGGATTTTGGAGCTTAGTCGGGGACTAAGGTATCTTGCCCACACAACGTGCTATCTACTACTATGTCCCCCCTAGTGGTGTTTGTGGTCTGAGGTATCTTTAGTGGCCAAAATTTTAGGGACTTACACAAGGTGACTGGGATGGGCTGTCCTGGTACCTAACACAGATGAAACTACTCTGTCTTTAGTTTTTGGGAGGGTGCTTGTCTTCACAAGAGTACTTGGCCCCTCAATCTGAGGTTCGGGCGAATCTCTAGAGTAACCATAATTATACATCTGGCCAACCTTCTCTGTTATTCATTGAGATACTGGGTTTCATCTCTAGTGATCGATGCTTATTAGACAGGGTCATTTCCCTCTGTTTATTGATTGATCAATTAAGTGTATTTTTTATATATTTTTAGGTACCTGAGTGCTATCATTTGAGACTTTAATGAATATCATGATAAAATTTATTGATAAAAATTAACAGTCACCGTGGCTACATCCGGCCCTCTTCGTCACGCTCGACGATTGCTAGGCCTTCCTCCACTCATTGTGGAAGATCCGCCGAGTTCCACTAAACCGGATTCCCCATCTTTGGGAGATCAGTCTCCTAGATCTCACACAGGATCTGTTTGGACAACCGATGATTCAAGTTTGCTGGAGGATTTATTTACCGAAGGATTCCTTCCTCCCTTTAACCCTCCACTCACGAATTCATTGGACCCTAACTTGGCTCCTGTGGTACCTGTACTTCCTAATTCTATAGTTGGAACATTTCCATCTATCTCGTCGACGACTAATGGGTCGTGGAACTTTGTGGACGCTTTCGGTCCTCCACCACTTCCCCAGTCGACAATCATCACAACACTGTCAATGGAAAATCCCGCTACCCCCTTTGTCCCAGGTACAACCACTGACATGACACCATCTATGAATGGAACCCAGCTGATGCTGGGTTCCACCCTTTTAGTTTCAAATTGCATACCTTTGACAAGTGTCACATACAACACTCCCTATAACACTTAATGTGGCACTATGGGCACAGTTCCCATTTACCAAAAATATGGTCAACCACCATTGTATAGTTCAAACCCCAGATTCCTATATCTAGGGGGGTTCTCAATATGCACATGCTGGTAGGGAATGTAACAATTCCCCCTCCATTCTTAGGCATGCATGGTCAGTCGCTAATTGACATGAGCATTCCCTCTGTCAATCAAGGACAAATGGTTAGCTTTGTGTCGGGCAAGAATCCGCAAGGGGTTCCCAACCAATCCATGGGGGTACCCTACTCACAAATTCAAATGAGTCAAGGGGGCACCGCTTATCTTGGGGGCAATTCTATACCCTAGTATCAAAATCCTCATGGAAATCCACTCTACAACACCATACCTCAAAACAACTGCTACACCACGCAACCCATGTACAATATTGGGAGCCAAATGATGGGAGGAGCGCAAAGCTCCTCAAGTCATCCGTCATCACCATGGTCTGAGTCAGGGGCACCAAATTCTCTGCCTTTCTTGGCAACTTTGGATATACTTGACTTATACAAGCTGATGAACGACCCCATCTATCACAAATTACAATGGCCTCCATTCCTGCATAAGATACCAACGGACATCCCAAAGTTTGATGGAAAGCAAGGGGAGGATCCAGGCACCCATATCACCACCTACCATCTATGGTGTGTTTCAAACTCTATGGTGGATGATAGTGTTCGGTTATGTCTTTTTCCCCGCACCCTCATTGGCAACGCAGTGAAATGGTATATTGAGTTACCACGCGTGTCAGTAAACACCTTCGACACTTTAGCAATGGAATTCCTAAAGCACTTCCAGCTACCCATATGCTATGAGATTGGGACAGAGCTCCTCACTTCATTTCGTCAGGATACCACCACCCACATCTCCGATCATATACATGAATGGAGATGTAGGTGGAGGTTAGTCAAAGCTCCCCTCCCAGACTTTCTCTTAACAGACTAGTTCTGCAAGTCCTTACTCCCGCAAATCGCTAGAGATGTCGCTCTAGGTGGTGCGGTCATAGGAGACCAATCCATACGTCATGCCCAACACTTAGATATGATATATTCATAGTCTAGAACTCTTTATGAAATAATCCCCAATGCCCCTGGCAACCCCAATGTTTCCACTACTCAACACCCCAGAGTGCATGCCGATGGGATTGTTGGTGCAACCTCTGGGGCTGCTGTAAAGCAACTTAGCGGTCACATTGCTGAGATGTCGATGGACCCCTCTACCAAATCGACTGCTCTTCCTACCACTGTGATAAACTCTATGTAGTCTATGCAAAAATCTGGAGGCAAGAACAAGAAGAATAAGAAAAAGACCGCTCCTTCTGAGGAGCAGTCAACAAAGCATCCAAACCTAAAAAAAAAGGCCGTTATGCCTACTAATGACGTAAAGGATAAATCTACTAGATATCCATGCAAAATTTGTGCTGAAGACCACATGACCTGTCGTTGTTTGCTTCTTCAGGAATGCACAGATACCTTGCCAAAAGGGATACTGGTAAGACCCCGTTCTCCTTAGAAATCCTTTTCCTGCTCAGCAACAACAAAATCTTAGTGCAAACCAACCGCAACCACCACAAGGGGGTGACAATGGTTCACAAGATCCTTCAGCTGGTGAAGGATCTTCTACCATTTACACATTTGAAATGGTAGAACTCGCCACAAGAGCCAAATCTTATGGAGCTCCTATTGCTCATGCAGCAGAACCTTCCTAAAGTCCAAACCCACCACCACCCAATGATTATCATATTGAAAGGCTGGTTGCGGACCTTATAATTCAACCCCCAAAAGGGGCACTTCGACACACAACACACAATACATATGCACTTTCCGTCCAAAACTAAAACATTGTAGAAGATTTGGCGCAAGCACCGTTGGCTATGTTGGCGCTTAAAGTATTACAAACATGCCCAACACAACGGAAAGCTTTGCTTTCGGCTATTGGTGGTATCGACCCAAAGGATTCCATGCTTGCTATTTTCAACATGCACAAGTGTAAACCTCCCCTTTCTCACCAACTTGCATTTCATGTGCATATAACTTCGAAAGGTAAATTTATACACAGAACTATCATCGATGAAGGTGCTTCTACCTACGTCATGTTGGCTTCATGTTGGCTCGCCCTGGGTTCTCCAACCCTATCCCCATCATTGAACTCCCTTAAAGCTTTCGACGGCCACATCTTTATCCCAAAAGGGTACCTAGCCAATTTCCCCATCACTTTGTATGGGAAAACAGTATCGGTGGACATAGAAGTCGTAGACAGAAAACTTGACTATAATCTCTTGTTGGGTCACAATTGGACATATGCCATGATGGCCATCATATCTACTGTCTTTCGATCATCCTATTTCCATTGGATGGAAAGGTAGTTATAGTAGATCAGTTGTCTTTCTGCACCCCTGATTATTCACCATTACCAAGTGGCTCCGTACCCCTAGTAGGAGGTGGAACTGACTCTTATGTCAGTTTAGGTACCGATCTACTGAAGGCTTCTTTCCTCATGGGTTATTTTCCTCTTTAGCTGCTCAAGGTTTCGCAGATGGTCAACATGATTTCATCTATTCGTCATGAACGGACCGATCCATGGATCCTACCGGCTCCTTCCAAACTTGACACATTTGGAGAACAAATGCCGCTGTCACCAACTGAATTAGCTTACCAAGCCATTCAATCCACATTTTCATCTCCAGTCACATTGGTTACTGTCGACGATACCACCACCCCTCCCATAACTGCTCCTCCTTTAGATCCACTCGATCAACTCCTACCTATGGACGAAACTATTCGAGAAACGTGAGTTTTGAAGAGCAACATTGGGAGGATTGGCACCATCGTGTTTCGATATCTGATTTGGACATGATGCCTCTTCAAATCCTATCCCTTGACATACCATAAATCGTTTCCTCACCCTATACGACCATCCAAACTTTGGATGTGGAAGGAAACATGGGCGACACTTCCAAATCATTGCCCATCGATATTTATGTCAAGACATGCATCGTGGAGAACATCCAGATTGGAGCCGATTGCAATCCTGAGGAAATTGAGAGCTCCACCTACCTATTTAAGGAATCCCATGATGTATTTAGTGGGTCTCAAAAGGAAATTCCTGACATTAATCCATCTATTGCCGCACATGATATCTAGCTTTACGACATTGAAAAACCCATTGAGTGTCAGATCCCTTCCTTGGAAATAGCCATTGAATCCCTGGCTGGCACTACTACCAAAGAAGAACTCTTACTATACCATAGACAACTAGATAAAACCCGTCGATATGCCAACTTGGCACTCGAGGCTCACAAGCGCTGGGTACAATCCCAATTTGCGAAAGAGGTTTAGCTTCGTTCTTACCAAGAGGGTGACCTAGTGTTGCTCTATCATCCAAAAGATGACCTCTTGGAGGCATGCATGCTTCAACTCGTATGGCTAGGTCCCTATGTCATAAAGAAAGTCCTCCCCATGGGGGCATATGAACTACAGGACGAGGAAGGAGTCCCGCTCAAGGAGCCCAGATATGGACTATATCTGAAAAAGTATTATGCCTAGTATTACACTGGGCATGTGCTTTGTAATTTTATGTATTCATAAGTTTTGCTTCCCTTTTTGGTGTGATTGGATTGTTTTGTTACTTAGTGGAGTACTTGTCTCATACATTCTTCTCATAATGCAGATGTCTTACTCACCCTTAGCATACGTAGGATATGCGAGTGGTGCCAGTCATCACACACAGTACATTGCATCAGCTGCTTGGGTCAACTACACACTTGAGTCAGAACTATTTTGTTCCGGGGGAGTCTTTCTTGGAATCAACACCGACAATATTGCCGAGTACATGTTCATAATTTCACTTCTTACGGAAGCATCATCAAGGGACATCTCCAATCTGGTGGTCAGGTTAGACTCCTAGCTAGTCGTTATGCAATTGACAAATTTTTATCACATTCGTAATCCAACCTTGTTACATCATTATCTAAGGGTGCAACTCCTGGAACATCAATTTGATATAATCGCATACGAACACATTCCTCGAGAATTTAATGCGGTTGCTGATTCATTAGTTAACTATGTATTAGATTGGCACCTGTCTTATTCTTTATAGAAGCATGCATGAACAATAAAACTTTACTGAGTTAAAAAACTTTTTTACAAAACATTTAAAAACACATTTACGCCATCAAGACACCAAAATGTTTGTATAGATATATAGATAAAAATACAGTGTTTTACATCAAAATATTCCAAAACTTGGATGATTTAAGTACAAAATGGCTATAAAAGCCTAGCTACAAGCACTCATTAGCTACGCCAAAACACCTGCTAAAAATAACCTATTGCTCTTGAAATGCTAAAATCACTCTAGCTATCCTCTAAAGAGGAACGAGAAACCGCTCAGGTACACTGACTGTGTGCTGCTGCATATGAGTAGGAATCTCCCTCATAGGAAGAGGGGGTACACCCATGGTCAAGCCTTCAAGATTCCTCAGAACCTCGTGAAGACTGTCAGCATTGCCCCCTCCAGCAGGTAGTTGGCCTCCTCGTCGCATATGGCAAGGTTCGCCTGCAGGTTATAATGCACCACATCTGTGTTAAGCATAAAACTTCATGTCAGTTCTTATTTCACCTATAAAAAACATTACATAAACATTCAAAAGTCCAAAAATACTTAAAAGTACTATCAAAAATCATTCTCACCTTGAGGTCCTCAGTTGGTCCCCGGCGGCAACATCAAGTCTGGGTTGTCGGTAAAGTCCATGCCCTCATAAGCATAGTCATCAATAATCACAATTTGGCCATGAAGCCAATGGAAGAAATCTTCCTAGAAGAAATTCCGGATTGGTCCTCCTCTTGTGTGAGGATCGAGTGATGACCAACGACCCTACCTTGACTCTCTCGGATCAAGGGGATCTAATCTCATCCTTGGGCGCATAACATGAACCCTCTCACGAAAGAATGAAACTATGATAGTACAATACCCAAAACTATGTTGGGCACGAGTCTTGCATGCCATTAACTCTGCCTTCAATTGGCGAAGCACTGATTCACACCAGTTCAACATCTGTGGCTGGACACAGTCAACTGCAAGCAACAGTTGGGCCTTTGTTGCAACGTGGGGAATCTTTGACCCCGCCAACCACACAATCAACCATAAAATTGCCTGCATAGATTTGGACCTTATCCTCTCTATGGGGACTCTGTTGATGACTAGTCCGCTCTTAGGGATGCAGTAGGATTGCACCAGCTCTAGGGTAAATAGTGGATCTGGCCTACCACCGGTAAGGTTTGCCTATTCCCCATGGCATGACAAACTAATTAAAAATTATATGTCATCTCGGTCAATAACCAGCTCCTGATCTCCAATCCTAAACACTTGCTCATGTTCATCCCAGCATTGGATAATCCATCTCAATAAATCCTCCTGCCCTTTCATCAACTCCAACTCTGCATACTTCAGTAAACCACAGCGGTGCAATGCAAGTACACATGCTGGATCATTAGCATGTGATCATTTCGCATTAGCAATTATTGGCTATCATGGGCCCGTTCTCTCCATAGGTTAGTCATTTTGGCCTGAAACCTGCACAAGTTAACCCTAAAAACAGTCAAAATGGGGCAAAAATCACTTCAGGAATGCTTGCCTGAGGTTATTAACTATACCCTATAGCTCTAACGCTTCCCCCAGTGCTACACAGGGAGGATTAATGCCCTCCAGTAGCTTGTACAAGGCATTTAATGCTCCCTATAGGCCATCTGGAGGGCATTAGTGTGCAAATAGGGCTTTAGGGCACCTCAGATCTGCAAAATTCCACTCTTGAAACTACTAATAAAGGTTAAGCAATGCATAGAGAAAGGTTTTAGCCACTACCTGGGACTGACAACACGTTGAATGGTCACCTGGGTCTCCTGTAATGGTCCGCAGAAAATGTGCTTCTCTTTAGCTCCAAAATGCTTTCATAGAACTCAAATAGTGAAAATGTGAATATGAAAACTCAAAACATTTCCTTATATTTTGGAGACATGATTTTTCGAAATCATTAAAAGGGAAGTAGTCCATTCTCCATGATTTTCTATCATGCATGAACCTAGATGATAGGAAACACTGCCTTTTTTTATATCTTTTTCCGCTTTTGATGAAAGTACATTCATGAATGAAAAGCAGTAAAAGCTGCATGCAATTCTCGTAAGAGCACTTTTCTTTTATGGGATCTTTTCTTGCTCTCAAAATATTGAAAAATATCCGAGTCTCTCTTCGTGGGGCTTGTTAAATATATACGATGATGGTCTAAGCAACTCTTTTTCGATATTTTTCTATCTCATTAAAACTGAAAAAGACCATTTGAGCAATTCTTTTTAGGCACTTTTTTCTTGCTCATTAAACTGAAAAGATCCCGTATTTTGTCTTTAGACTCATTAAAAATTTATAACAATGACCCGAGCATTCTTTTAGGTACTTTTATCACTTGTTAAACTAAAAAATCCCGAGTTTTTGTCACCGGGTTCGTTAAAAATATATGGAATCAACGAGAGCACTTTCTTTTTTGGGACCATTTCTTGCTCTTAAATCGAAAAATCCCTGAGTTTTTCCGTCTTTCGGGCTCGTTAAATCTACGAAGGAGGAATGAGCAGTTCTTTTACCTCTTTTTCCTAGCTCACCAAACTGAAAAAGATACCTTGAGTTTTCTTCATTTGACTCGTTAAAATTTCATGAAGGAATTGAGTTTGTTGTTGCGTGACTCATTAAAAATTCACGACGAAAAAAATTGTTTAGTCCATCTCCTTGTACTCATAACAAAATGAGGTCAACATCTATTGAACATAGGTTTCTCTTTATTCGGATTCAATAGATTAAGTAACGGAAAAGTAACCGATCCGGGTATACTATTAACCTTTTGTCGCACCCGGTTAACAACTATGACAAAGGGACCACCATGGAGTTGCTCTTTACAATCTTTTCAGACTCTCTAAATATGAAAAAACTACTGAGTTTCCTAGTCTGGACTCTTTAAATTACACAGACAAGATATAGAGTCACTCTTTTTACGATACTTTTCAGACTCTTAACACATGAACAAATCGACGAGTTTTCTTGTCTAGTCTCATTAAACTAATAAAATAGGGTATAGGGTCATTCTTTTTGTGATCCTTTTCAGACTCTTAAAACATGAAAAGATCAATGAGTTTACCCGTCTGGACTCAATAAAGTAATCAGACGGGAAAATTGACAATACAACTGCATTTAGTATTAGAAAGCATGGTTTGGCAGCAGTCGTTCCCTTGAACATGTCACTCCCTCAGATAAACCTTCCTTGTGATGGCCTCTCAATATGAATCCTACCATCTTATGAGTTAGGCCTAAATACCCTGATATGATTGCATCTTTGTATCCTAACACTCTGTAGTGTTCATGAGTCTAGTGTTGCATGATTAAAACCATTTTCATGCCTTCTATTGTTCAAGGGTTAACCTTTTGTTTCCTCCATCAACCCATCAAGCATGTCCTTCCATCATACCCTTCGTTGTCTAGATCCAAATGCCAAAAAGATTCATCAACAAACAAAATCATTCTTGTCCCATTTCATGTCGATTGATGTAGGACACATTACTACCTACCTTTCGACAGGTTTCTTCCTGTCGACTTCAACACTCTATCTAGGAAGACAACCCAGAAACACATTCAGTTCCTTGGTACTTGCAGACATTAGTGGAAGGTTGCCTTGTGTTTTGATCAGGGGTTCTCATTATTGGCTTCTGGTTAAGCAATTCTAACGAGTGTTTGACGACAAAGACATCTTTCACACTCATTATATTGTATTGTGCATCTTGGAGACCATCACTGTTATCGGTGGCCTTCCTCACTGTTAATAGTCTCTATTATTGACTGGAAATTAGATGATTTTGAGCATGTTCGACGTCAACGCATATATTCACATTTATCAATCTATGCTGTTTGGTGAAGCGGAAATCAAGACCTTGGGTAGAGGCTTGCATCATTCAACCATGTTTCCTCTCCCAAGCTGCGGATATTGTTTTTTGGAGACAACTTATTAGGATGATTCTATTATGACACTGGATCCGCATTGTGCTTATCGGTGGCCAACATTGCTTTGGAGAAAATCACTCTGGCATAGCTATTGAGCATGGGAATACCCGACTCAGGACATGATTTTAGCAGTTTATATATATGTGTTTTATCAGGTTTCTGGTACTGGCTGATGCTCCAATCTCTCTCTCTCTTTTTGAAGGAAACTTACACTTTTAGTAAAGTATTTCGGCCATCATCGCAACCTCTAATCTCATACTTTAGGGGGCATCTGTTACACAACAAATTGACCTCCTCATCAACTCAGAGGGGAAAGACATGATAGCTGAAACAAAGACTACAATCACAGGCCTTGATTCCACACTAACGCTAGTTGTGCACTAACAACCTACCTTATAAATCTTGTTACCAAGCCTAGAGGTGCGTTACTGACCCTACTAATGCATGTTGCTAGTATGGGAACATCATTAGTGAAACTTGGTGAAGTTCCAAGGGTCAAAGGAATGAACTGACTCACAAATATCTAGATATTTGTTCCTAAAATTACTCAAGAAAGCAAGGAAACATCCAAATTCGACCTATTTGGAGGATTTCTAATCTGAAAGAAGGAGGAAAATGGGAAAGAGCTGAAAAGCATGGCAAGTTCATTGCTTTTTCCCTAGTGAACTTGAGGAGATTGGCAACCCTAACTCAATTGCTATATAAGTAAAGTGAGGGCTATTGTGAAAGGGGTCAGAGCATGTGAAAGGATAGAATACTTGACTGTTGAGCATTGACTCATACCATAAGAAGTGAGCAAGAAGGGAGAGAGAGAGAGAAGCTGGAGGGGTAAAGGAAAGTTGATACAATCGATGGTTGTAATCACTCTTCCAACATTAATATAGAACTACAGTTGTATTGTCTATTCGTGGTGTTGATACTATCATTCATTTAGTTGTTTGTTCAATGCCTATTAGCATGAGTAGCTTAGTTGTATGCAATTAGATGTTCTTTTATATATTCATGTATTAGTTATCAGAGTTGTATGCTGCGATTACGCTTGTCCCTTCTATGTGCAGGACTTGATTTGGAGCCGGCTTTGAGGGAGTTCCTCTTGGCTGCATTATGATCTCCAAACAAATCTGCACGGAGACTTGAGGTAATCTACTTCTAATGCTTTGGTAGTTAGTTATTGTGTATGAACATGCATGTAAATTTGTGCAGTTGCAGATAATCTTACAGTTTGCCGAAGGTCCTGGGAAGACCTTTGAGGGTATCTACATTCTCCATACACCACGCATTTTATCCTATACCAATCCCAAATCGAGTTCTTCCTATAGTGGGCAGAAGTTTGACAAATTGATAGTGCGATCCTTTCGTTATCATGAGGTGGGCCATTTTGCTACAAATTGTCCACTGAAGAAATCCAAGATGGGATCCAAGGAAGGATCTGAAGGTGAGGCATTGGCCTCACAGTTCGAGTTGGATTTCACCCTCTTCGCATGCATGGTTTCATCCATGGTAGGATGTGGTTGGTTTCTTGATAGTGGAGCTTCTTTCCACATGAATGGTGACAAGAGTTTGTTTAGTACCTTGGAAGAGAAAGATCTCCAGATACTCATAGCGATGGGTAATGGCGAAAAGTATAGTGTCTCAGGTGTAGGCACAGTTGTTTTTCAGAGGGAGCATGGAGCTTGCATTACCTTGACTAATGTCAAGTATGTACCAAGATCGAGGAAAAATTTGGTGTCGATCGCAATGTTGGAAGACAAAGGATATGATGTAGTCTTCAGTAAGGGAATGGTGACAAATCACCACAAGATAGCTGAAGTAGATCGGTTCACGAGTCAAGAACCTATATGCTCTTTAGGTTCAAGATGCATGCAAAGCCTTGAGGAGCAAGGCAACTATTGGAGACTTGGTGGTTGAGAGGGATAATACATTTCCTCTCAACATGCAACACCAGAAGAAGTCTCAGACAATTGTGAAGGAGCCACAATTGGTGAAGTAGCTTCAGGAGGTTGTGGAGCAGTCACAACTAGAGAACTTGAGAGGAGATCAAATAGAGACATCTACTCATGTAGAGACCTTCAGTAGGGGGGAATTTCGAGTCAAGTGGGTAGAGGGATCACATGCATCCATACCTCCAGGTAGGAGGTGCTGCAATGTGGAGTGACAGTCCCAAGAAGGCTAGAATAGGGGTAGGATCATTGAGGTACCCAACCTCTTTGATTAGACATTGTTATGGGAGCCTGACGAGGAGTATCAGGACTAGATGAGTGGGTAGAGGTAGATGCAGATGGAGTGGCAAAGAGAGCTACAGTGTAGGAATCCCAAGACAGTGCAGAGCTAGCAGGCTGCAACAATGCGAGAGGCACAGGAGTGTTGCACCAGTGCAGGATGGCACAGAGAGGTGTGAAATGGCGTGAGATGCATGGAGTGTTGCAACAGCTCATAGGTCACAGAGGGAGCACTTGTAAGGTACAGAGGAAGCTTTAGCATTAGAGGATGTTTCTAGCCCAACAGGGAGGTCAGTTGTGAGATTTTTTTTGTTTCCATAGTTGCTAGAGCAACAACAATTGGGAGAAGTGTTGCATGCAAAACATTCCAAATGTTTAGGATTGGGTTTGAGTTGAATGCCTTTCTTGTTGAGAGGGAGTGTTGAAAATAGCAACAAGAAATGCTAAAAATAGAAGTGCTAAAAATAGCACTGCTATAAATAGTAGTTCGGGTACCAGTGTTGGACATAGCAACAAGGAATGAAAAATGGAAGTGCTAAAATAGCATTGATATAAATAGAATTTTGAGATGGATTCCAATTTTAGTTAGTCCCTAAACTAAAATTGAGAAGTGAAATTCGAATTTGATCTTAGCATCTATTTGTAAAATAATTAATTAATTCATCTTGAGTTAATTAGTTGTAGAAAATCAAACATGAAGTCTACGTGGGGACATCCAATAGTTATCCCATTGATTGAGGAATTTATCCTTCAGTTAAAGAGATAAGGATGAGTTGTAATTAGTTAGCTTAGTTAACTGAGTTAAGTCTAGTTAGATTAGTTCTAACGGTTTGTAGAATTAATTATGAGTTTAGTTAGTTAATGCTTGCATGCATGTAACTGCTGCATTTCAGATAACTGAATATTATCTCATAAATAACTCATGCATGTCAGTTCAGTTAGAGACCCAGTTGAGATCAGAGGAAGGGACAATGTACTATCAGTTGCAGGATTTTTCTTATATAGGAAACTCATCCATGCAGAAGGAATTATCTCCTTCAGGATTGCGCAGTTAGATCAGAGGTTAGTAAGTGTGTGAAGAGGCTAATTCACACAAGTGGCAGCATTGGACCATAAGGAAAACTGCGCAAGGAAATAGGAGGCTTGGAGGGTAGAGGAGAAGGTTTGTGAGAAGCCTTTGACTGTCTATGAGTAACAGTTTGATTGCAGAGAGAGTAGGATATCTTGTGAGCTGATTCTTTTGTAATCTAAACATATTTCCACTTGTATGATAATACAAAGATTGGGGTTTTAGGCTAAGGATTTCCACAGGTTATTCTTCTGTGTTCATGTATGATTTATTTCTCATTCTCAGTTATACGTGTTCTAATTGATCTTGCTCATATTCGATTAAGCTTTCGTCAAGTTTTTTGTAGAAGTAGATCTTGTATTTTGCTTTGGTATATTGCATAATAAGGTGATTTATAGTGAGAGATTTCTACACTTACCCCTCATTTTGGAACCCCTTCTCCCTCATTATGGAGCCCCACATAGAGGCCATAGCACATTCCATGCTACCCAGAACCTTGACATATGATCATGGCATTATGGAAAGTGCGAAGTGTGATAGTGCTTGGTCGCAGGCCGTCACGGGTTCGAGATCTATAGATTCTTTGTTGTTTCTTTGTTTGATAATGAAACACATGTGAGAAGGGATGTGTATACATGATATGGTTAGGAAATCTATGTAGCTAAGACAACTTCAGGCTAGTTTTTTTTGTAGGTGGTTGAAGGTTTGATTCTGGCTGGACTTGCTAAGATTCATTTTTTTAAATCAACTGTGCATTGAAAGGGTGTGCTATGTTGACTGCACATCGGAGAAGTGAATTTTATTGAATTTGGATAAAAAAGGTACATGAGTCAACCCATTATGGTCATTTTTTCAAACTGTTAATTTTTATAATGTTTTGCGGATCATTTTGAGGCACAAATTGATTTTTTGAAAAGGGGAAAATAGTAAGACTTTTTTGGTGATTTGAAAGGGGGACATGAAAAGTCACGAAGACACATTTTTTAGAACAAGAGGCCATATTTATCCATTTGTTGTTGAAATTTTTTGGGGATTATGAAAAAGTTTAGTCTTGGTGATTAGAATGAGAAATGAAGAAGATGCTACTATTAATGATTGAAGAATGGGTCAAGGTTGCATTGATATGATCATATTTGTAAGGGGCATTAATTGTGTTTTTGAGCTTGTGGATCCAGTTTGAAATATTGCACAAAGTGGTCCACTATGTTTTGGTGAAGGAGGTGAGTGCCTTCATTAGAGGTTGGTTCCTCAATTAGGGTGGAGCCTACAACAAGTTGGCTTGCAGATTCTAGAGGTGGCTGTCTCCATAAATGTGACAACCCTTTTTAGTTACCCCGCTTGTGAATATTTTTATGTCCAATAGTAAATAATTTTGAATACAAAAATAACTGGACTGGGAGAGATGATACAAATTCAGAGTTTTGGGAGAAGTTGCTTGGGAATTTCTTAGCAAAACAACTAAGCTCAGAAGTCGCATTGAATTGCGCACCAATCTCCCTAATGAATTGAATGTTAAAATGGTACTTACATTAATATGTGTATAGGCAAGAGGACAGTCTAGTCCTTCCCTCATGGGATGTGTTGGCTAAGTTAACACGTTACTGAAATATGGCATACGAGAGTATGCTATAGGAAGAGAGGGGAGAAGTCTAATAGAGAAATGTGGAAAGGGGTGATTAGAGCATTACTGGAATAGACAAGTGAATCACATTCTCACATGAAGGCACTTAGGAAACAAGATCCAAGTGTGTATTATCAACATGCATGCCAAAAAAGGCATGGGAAATCAAGGTTCAGTAGTAGTGTTGTAACAAGAATATTTCATTAGTAGTAGTGCATGTGCAACATTAGAAGAGATTAGTGGAAGCTTGAGCTAAAGTTATGACATTGAGAAGGTAGAGTGACAATGGACTCTAAACTCCTACTCAACAGATAGAGACACCAGCCACTCTGGGAATTCTCTTGGTGTGTTTATAAGTGGATACCCTGAAGGTGGACTTTGGATTCCTATGAAAGCTATCAGATAGAGGTATGGTGTGCTTTGGATTCCCACTAGATCACAGGTGGAGGAACTATGGGATTTGGATTCCTATAATGTGAATCGAGTGGAGACATCGTGTGATTTGGATCCTTGTATGTGATTGTTGGTTGGAGACACTGTTGCTATGGACTCCTGCCAGATTGTAGGTAGAGGCACTGTGTATTTTGGATTCCCTGAAGTGATAGTTTTGGGTGCAGACATTGTGTTCTCTAGACTCTTACGGTATTGTAGGTGGAGGCACTATGTGCTTTGGATTCCCATGTGTTGTGAATGAATGGTGTGAATTTCCCTTGAGAATTTCACTCCTTAAGCTATGAATCTGGCTGGGGGATGATTAACTGCAAGAAAGAACAACATGAAATTGGCCTACGGCTGGGAGGATAGTTGAAATCCCTCTTTTAATTGCCAATCATTCAACTAATAAGATAAGTTGTTACTTGTACATTTTTGTATGATTGTTACACTTGAATGATAACTGTTGTTTTCATACGGTGAAGAATGTATCAAACATTTTTAATGGAGGAATGAGTATTCCTGTATGTGTTTGCAAAGAAATGTATTTCATGCTTGTGGTTAGAATATGAGGGACTTGTAGATCCCTATGGTTGTTGACATGTTCTTGACATGTGCATTATTTTTGATGATTGCTTAAGAACACTATTAGACTGTTATGGCATGACTATTCCATGGTTTGAATGCTATAAATATCAAAGGGTCTCTATGATGAGACTATTGTTTTTAAAAGGAAAAATATGGCTTGTGTGCATATTTGTGTTAAGATTGTTGAAGTATTTTATTGATGATGTGCTTGGTATGATTACTAATAGAATCGATGTTGTCTTATCTAGATGAAATGAGGGTCGTCAAAACATTATTATGTTGAAATTCCAAAGTACAATACCCATGGTTTTAGCTTGGCTACAATGCCTATGTCCAAGGTAGGTCCATATCTTTATGAATGTATTCTTCTATGGCCAACACTTGAAGGTCATTGTGTTGATGTATGAATGTGAATTCTTTTGGTTTTGCATGCTTAAGGTAGAACCAGGCTCTTATAGGACACTTGGTTAAATTCCATGAAATGTTCGAAGAAAACCCAAAGAGTCATTTTAGGCTATTGAGGCAAAATTTTCCTTGTGTGAAAAGCCATACTAAACTTAGTTTGGGATTCTAGGTGTTTGAGAGGAAAGGCGAGAGATCTATCATTATGGGTCCAAATTCTGGATAGGTTGAGCCTAAATTAATGCAGGTGATAGGCGGACCAGATATGGTATATCTGATGTGGAGCCCTTAAGGGTTTGTTCTACATGAAGGGTTGGGACAGGACCAAACTCCATTGCAAACCAGATTGAATAGAAATTCGAGATTGGGTCCTTGCAGCTAAAGGTAATGCGGGGCGTATTTAACTCATTGGTCTGGAAGACTGGGTAATCTGGCATAAGCATGAAGGAGTAATATTGGATGGTCTAGATGTGGGCTAGGTCAGTGGGTGCACGTGAGTGAGTCCACATGTCCGAAGAATTTGTCAAGTGAAAGTTTGTGGAAGTGTCAGACTTCCAATAAGTTAGATATAACATGGAGTGATGGACTTTATATGTTGAGGGTCAGTATTGTGGACCCAGGGAGTTAGATGATGTGGAGAGTGCCACGTGGACTTATCCATGGCTACAATGGATTCTAATGGTGGCATGGAACCATCCGAGTGAGGTGGGAATGGCCACATAGATGCCACGTGGTAGGTATTTCCAAGGTGGTGGAGTTTAAATGGTGAAACTTTAAATGGACATATATTTTAATCTGTGTTTTGGAATGTGACAAATTTTATATCCCCATAAATCTCTTGATGAGCTAAACATGATGGCGTCATCCAAAGTTAATTCAGATAACTTTCAAAAAGGAGGAATTTTGTAACACATTTCCATAATGAGACATGGAAGTTGGGTTAGAGGAAAGTAACACCTCCCATTCGGCCTAGAGAAAGCTAGGGGGTGGGAAGGAGAGTTACACAGTAGTATCATAGCAGAAGGTTCAAGAATGGAACTCTAGAGACAAATTGGCACTTTGATGCAGTATGATAATGTGGTGGAGTCAGTTATTGGGAAACATCAAAGCAACCAAATTCAACACTCAGGTTGAGTGGTCCTACAAGGATTATTCTTAGTGTAACATCCCTCTAAATTATCTTAAAATTTCTTGCAATTTATCAATGATTTTTTTTGGTACTTACATTAAAACCTATACATATATCATAACATGAATATATTCAATTATACAAAACTTGTAAGTTTTTTTTTTTTTTTTTTTTTTTTTCATTTTATTTGATCTAATTTCCAAATCTCCTCATTCTCAAACAATGAAATACAAAATTATTTGTCTAAGCTAAGATGTGACATAGTTCTCCTCTTGGGTAACTTATTTTGGTTTAGAATTATCCTTACATTACTTAAAATATATTTGTTTGAAGTGTCGGGTTAACCAACCCTTCCAACAATCCAAAGTTTACATAAGCTTGCACATAATATGCCATTTTTCATTACAATACCCAAATTAAATGTTACACTCATCCTTAGTCTATACGGCCCATGTTTTTTACCTTGTGGTGTGATAGAGAATTATCAAAGATTATATATATGTGTGTGTGGGGGTGGGGGGGGGGGCAAGGGTCGTTCATTGATTCAAATTTTCCTAATTAGAATTAAGCCTTCATCATGCTTCCGAGGTTTCTAGACTCCTTAGAGTTCTTTGTGGCTATTTGAACTATCATCGTGGAGGCATTTTTGCCCTTGGCCCATGTGATGTTGATCCAAGTCATGGTATGGGAAACATGCCACTTTGCTTGGTGAGGCATAAGAGTTTTGACGGTTCAGATGGTATACCGTTTTGATCCACAGTGATGTTTTGCTTAGAATTAGTTTGGGTAGCTACCCCCTTATGGCCTTCCCGCAGTCCAAGACTAATTTTCTCATTCATCACTGTAGAAACAAGATCTGCAACTCAAGTTTTCTAGTTTGGAAAATAGGGTTTATCCCTCAAATCGAAGACCAACTCTGTAATTTTCTTGGTTGGCTCTGTCTTGAAAGCCTCTAACATCTTTGTAAGATTCAAACCCTAACTCTCTCTTTTTATTTTTAAATGAAGGGTTCACCCTTACAATATTACTTTGATACTGATATTTCATGTGTTATGGAGTAGGGTTTTGGACTCTAGCTCTATGATAGTTTGACAGGTGAATCCCCTTATTGAACTCTCTTATTTTTACCACATTACTTTTATAATAAGTTATTCAGAAAATTTCCAGGGTTTCAATTGTAGCGGTGGAACACCATCCAAAATTTTGGCTTTCACTCAAATTTCAGAGCCTACTGTGGATCTTGTTAGGGTCAATATGTTTGCATTTGTCAAATGTCTCCAAATGGATAAATGGTTAGTTTGAATAAAGTCGAACCTAATGTCATATATGTTGTCATAAGTTTGAGTGTCACTATCCAAAATGTTGCCATGGGTGTGGTCATCAAGAGGTCTGGTCGAAAACATGAAGTTGTATCAGTCTAAAGTTTTGATGGTCACGAGGTCTAGTCATTAAATTTGTTTTAAATTCTGATCCCCTATTCCTATCTACCCCATGTTTCCCTATTCCCTACCATATTTCCCCATTTCCCTTTATACATACTTTCATATATCATGTACATCCTATCCACTTTTCACATATCATTTAATTATTATTCACATTACATTTCCTTTCCCTCTCTTCATTCTAAACCTATCCCATAACATCACTACCACTCCCCTATACTTATCACTGTGGGAATTTGCTGCAAAAACACTCTATTTTAAGTCACCATTTTGCAAAATGGTTTCCGACCACATGAAGGAGATTTTTGGAAACTGAAAGAAGTTTTTCTCAAGGACAAGGAAAAGAACAATAAAGTCTTCCATATTTTGCACATGTGTCACGTATTGAGATATTTGATTTCATCTTCAAAGCCTATTTTTCGGACCGCACAAATACTCTATTTAGCCATGGTTTTGGAGAGCATTTTTTGGGAAGTCGGGGAAGAATTCAAAGAAATTGAGAGAGTTTTATCTTCACAAAAATATAATCTTCAATACCCTCCTTCAGGTTTTACACAGGTATTACTGTTTGGGGGATATGGCTCGTTGAAAACCCATTGTGTAGGCATTGTGCAACTACTACGTAGGCCATGCTGAGACCATCATAGACATGCTAGATGGAAGTCACCTCTTAGATTTTCAAAAGGCTGACATGGAGCATGTGTGACATCCATCTCATCTCCTTATCATCCCTCCATGTGCCATTTCCAACAACTGAAAGTTTTGGATGTTGCATAGTTACTACCTAGCCTTTTACACTCAGAAAACAACTTTGGGCCATTTTCTATTTTTCTTCATGGTGAGTCTTTTTGAAGATATCTTGATTTTTTATTTAGAAAAAGTTTGTTTTTAAGAGACAAAAACACTTTATTTTTTTATTCTTTTGAGCAAAAGTACTTTGTAAAAAACAATTTCCTCTTTTTTCAGTTTTGAGATTGATCCCCTATTGGATCAAATATGCATTGAACTTAGACACAATGATCTCCTATGTGTGAATTATATATTTTGATAAATGAAGATAGAACAAGTTGTTGATGGTTTCATATTGCTAGGGAAACTATTGTAGTTTCTTGTTGTGATTTGTATTAATGCATGTGCTTGAATGTTGAAGATTTTCCAGTGGAGTTACATAGATACTTATGGTATGGATGTTTTAGATTTTGTTTCTTCATAGTTATATATTATCCTTACTATTTTATTTTGTTAAACTGATTTGAAGGTGTATGGAACAGTTACACTTGAATTCATTTTATATGCTCGTGTCTAGCTGTGCCAAATATTTCAATTTGCAAATGGAATATGTATGCCTTTGACACTTTTGTGTTTTATTCTTATAATCATTTATCTAAGTTGTAGTAATGAATTGTTAGTTGTTTCTATTATTTCTGATGAATGCCTTGATATCCCCATATTCATTATACTACAATTTGTCCTTTAATCCGAAAACCATATTAATTGAGCCTTTCTAGATGAAATTGGTTGGAGATACATCAACATGTTGTAACAAGAAGGTGATCACCTTACACCAATTTTCCTAGAATCCTCTACTACCCCTATACCAAAAATTTAAACATTTTCAGAACTGGTCTCTGTCAAAAATCATATTCGAAGTTTTATGTCTAAGTCTGCTCAATGAGGGAGCCCCCTTAGGTTGAAGAAGACCATTCATTCAACCAAAAGATGTTTTTGGTTACCTTTGGGTTCTTCTCCTCAACCTGGAGGAATTACGGAGTGCTAACATATTGGTGCCGTTTTCGGGGAGAGAAAGGTCACATTTTCCTCGGGTGTGAAAGACAAGGATCACATCTAATTGTTGATGGTGAACAACAATTAGATATCAAAAGGATGACCCATTCACCTGGCGACTCCACTTCAAGTTTCAACATGATTTGAAGATTCCAATGGTAGCAGGAACCGAGAATCAAGATGGGTTCAATCGCAAGAACAAATGATAGGTATGCTCCTATGGACATATCTAGTATTCTAGGATTTCAAAATCACATGCCATGTATAGATTAGCAATCATATTTTCCAAAGTTCAGAGATGAGAATGGTGATGATGCTGCTCTACATCTTATCAAATTTCACATGCATGTATGTAGACTTGGGGGTGATTTTCATGAGGATTACCTAACGAAAATTTTCATGGCTACTTTGGAGAACACCACAAGATCATGGTATGGAGGATTTCCCACTGCTTGTTTATGTTCGCTTAAGGAGTTTTATGTAGAATTTTCTAAAAATTATAAGCAAAATTACTGTTCTATAGTGCTTATAAAAAGCTTCTATGGAAAGTTTGACGATCTTATTTAGCATATGGGAACTGATATTTATGATGAGGATTTAATGTATAGTGAAATTGAAGAAGCTTTGTTTGAGTTATCTTTGTGTCAGGATGGAATAATAGAAACCAGTTGCCATCACATTCAAGAAAATTTACAGCAGACAACAATTTCTCTTTTAGTTGAAGAGGAAATCAATCAAGAACTTGATGTAGATTTTCATGTCCTATTCCTGAGATAGGTGAATATTTGCAACCGATTTGTCAGTTGTTGTGTGATCAAGAGGAAAGTAGTGAACTAGTTCATGTTGGCAACATTCCACATTTACAAGAGGATAATGAAGAGTAGATTGTTTTAGATTCCTTGGATAGTGAAAAATTTATTCATGATTACACACCTCTTGATTTGACATTTTAAGAATTTTTAAAAAGCCAAGATGATACTTTTGTTGATATACATGAAAGATTAACTCTTGAAACAACCATTATACATGATGCAATTGTTCTATTTTCACTCCCTCAAGAAAATTCAAAGCTTTTTCTTGTAGATGAGAAGAGTGAAAACACAATAAAAATCACTGAAGGTTCAGAAAATGAGGAGTCCAATGAAGAAGAACAATTAGCCATGATTTTTGAAGATAACTCCTTTATTTTTGTTGATCATCAAGAACAGGAAATCTTTCATGATTTTCAAGTTCCTCTTGCCAATTTGTCATATTCATCATTGAAGTTAGATTTTGCAGCATTCCTACACCAAAAATATCAGTTTCAGTGGCAATTTGGGTTGCTAGCCTTACCTTTTTCTGCCTGTTCAAGGCAACAATGAGTGGCGCTCAGTCAAGTAGCCTTATTATTCCCTAACTAGATTGGAAGGAGGTGATCATCTAGTGTACATACTTTCAACAT
Organism: Pinus taeda; assembly: GCA_000404065.3. Lineage (NCBI taxonomy): Eukaryota > Viridiplantae > Streptophyta > Pinopsida > Pinales > Pinaceae > Pinus > Pinus taeda. Next base: position 27,221 of record APFE031723524.1, read on the forward strand.
ATGCAATATTCCATTGTCAATACCATTTTACTTTTGAATAATCCACGTGTGGGTAGTAGTAGTTGGGATTTGAAGCCCGAGGTGAAGGCCATAAGGTCTTAGTTTTCTGCTGCCATAAATAAATCATTTTGTTAGATAGGAGTCTCTCAGTATTGTAGTCCTTTTCAGTCAGTCTGGTTTATAAATTTTTCTAGTTTTATCGGTCTTTTTCTTAGTTTTTCACATTGTTTCCATTGCCCAATGGCTAAGCACATGGTCTGCCTTTTTGTTCTTGGAACCTCACAGGGAGGCTTCCATCCCTAATAGAGCCAATGTTAGGGTCATTGAGTTTTCATTTTTCAAATATCTCCAAATGAATAAACTGTTAGTTTGAATAAAATCAAACTTAATGTCATAGATGTTGTCATAAGTTCGAGTGTCACTATCTAAAATGTCTCCATGGGTGTGGTCATCAAGAGGTATGGTAAAAAACATGAAGTTGTATCAGTCTAAATTTCTGATGGTCATGAGGTTTGGTCATTAAATGTGTTTTAAATCATGATCCTCTATTCCTATCTACCCCATGTTTCCCTCTTCCCTACCCTATTTCACCATTTCCCTTTATCCATACCTTCATATATCATCTACATCCTATCCACTTTTCACATATAATTTAATTATTATTCAGATTGCATTTAATTTCCCTCCCTTTGTTCTAACCTATCCCCATGACACAACTACCACTCTCCTATACTCATCATTGTGGAAATTTGTTGCAAAAGCACTCTATTTTAGTCACCATTTTACAGAACAATTTATGACAACATGAAGGAGATTTTTTGGAAATTGAAAGAGGTTTTTATGAAGAAAAGGGAAAAGAACAAAAACCTTTTCTAGATTTTGTACAAGTGTCATGGATAGAGATATTTGATTTAATCTTCAAAGCCTAGTTTTTAGACTGCACAAATACTTTATTTTATCCATGGTTTTGCAGAGCGTTTTTTGGGAAATCGGGGAATAATTTGGAGAAACTGAGAGAGGTTTATTTAAAAAAACTATAATCTACCCTCCATTTTTTACACAGGTATTATTGTTTGGGGGATATGGCCCGTTGAAAATATATTGCGTAGGTGCTGCGCAACTGCTACAGAGGCTATGCCCAGATCATCACACACATGCTGGAGGGAAGCCACCTGTCAAATTTTCAAGAGCTGACATAGAGTACGTGTGACATATAGCTCATATCCTTAGTAGCTCGCCACATGCCATTTCCAATAGCTCAAAGTTTTGGATGTTGTGCAGTTGCTATGCAACCTTTATACACTCAGAAAAGCAACTTTGAAATTTTTGCTATTTTTCTTCACGATGTTATTGTTCAAAGATATCTTGGTTTTTTATTTAGAAAAAGTTAATTTTTAAGAGACAAAAACACTTTATTGTTTTATGCTTTTGAGAAAAAGTACTTTGTAAACATTAGTTTCCTTTTTCTTTTTCTTTTTTTTGAACTTAGACACAGTGATCTCCTATATGTGAATTATATATTTTGATTAATGAAGACATAATAGGTTGTTGATGGTTTCATATTGTTGGGGAAACTATTGCAGTTTGTTTTTGTGATCTATATTAATGCATGTGCTTGAATGTTGAAGAGATTCCAGTGGATTTACAGAGACACTTATGGTATGGATGTTTCAAATTTTGTTTCTTCTTAGTTATATATTATCCTTGATGTGTTATCTTATTAAAATGATTTGAAGGTGTATGTAATAGTTACACTTGAATTCATTTTATATGCTCATGTCTAGTTGTGCCAAATATTTCAATTTGCAAATGGAATGTGTATGCCTTTGACAATTTTGTGTTTTCTTCTTGATAGTCATTTATCTAAGTTGTAGTAATGAACTGTTAGTTGTTTCTGCTATTTCTGATCAATACATTGATATCCCCATCTTAAATATACTACAATTTATCCTTTAATCCAAAAGCCATATTAATTGAGACTCTGTAGATGAAATTGGTTGGAGATACATCAACATGTTGTACCAAGAAGGTTATGATCACCTTACACCAGTTTTCCTAGAATCCTCTACTACCCCTATAGAAAAAATTTAAACATTTTCAGAATTGGTCTCTGTCAAAAATCATATTTGAAGTTTTATCATTGAGTCTTCTCAGTGAGGGAGCCCCCTCAGGTTGAAGAAGACTAGTCATTCAACCAAAAGAGCTTTATTGTTACCTTTGGGTTCCTCTCCTTAGCCTGGAGGAATTATGGAGTGCTAACAAATCCTATGATTGGTCATTCCTTAGTCACTTATTCGTAAGCTAATCATCTCAAGCTCCCTTCTTTGATATTAAGAGCCATTCATGCTTTTATCTATATATAGTATGTGTCATCTTTGAGCATGGGGATTAATGCTTGTCATGCAAAGGGAAGTTTGTTTTTCTTCAAAGGGAAAGCTTTGTGAGAATGGGTTGTTCTCATCACATAGTGACATGTTTCGCACTCATTTCACGCACTCTTGCACAAGTTTCACCTTTATCCTCCCAAAGTCTATCATCAGAGTGCACTTGTTGTAAGAAACCACAAAGGCTTTTGCATTAAGCAAAGTATGTTTTTATATGTTCCGAATGGTCTATTTTGTATCACTTTGTTTTCAAGTGTGTGGTAATAATCAAGTTCTATCATTATTCACATCGGTTCCACTAATCCCACACTTAACCAAATTCTGGAGTTTCCCTAGCAACCTAGCCTCATCCAAATTTCCTAAAATGTGCACTTCACATAAACAACCCTCAAGATTTTTCCCTTGCCTACTGGAAATGCGTAATGCACAGAAAGCCCAACCTCCCTTAGCATCCAAAATTGCATAATTGCTTCCTCCAGTGTCCTTCCCTCAGTTAGAACCCACTATCTCCAAAACAATGGCACAGTTTTGTCCCTTAGGCATCTCAACTGCCTAGTCTACCTTGCATCCTAAAACTGTGTAGATGTGTCCTCCTAGGGCATTATCCCACAATAGTCACTGTGTTGGGAATGGGTCCCCTGTGGGTCAATTTTGAGGTTTAAAACCTAAGTTTTGGGGTAGAAGGCCCAAAGTTTGTATAAAGAAATGTAAAGTCTCTACATTTTGTGGTTGCGGAGCGCGAAGATATCAAGAGTCAAAAAGGTTTTCCACCCTTAGTCTAGATAGTTTGTGTTGGTTTTAGAGATCTGCCCTTGGTTCGTGGACCATGGGATTGTATAAAAAGGAGGTCTTAGAGGAGCCTAAGTAGGAGGTCAGGGAAGTAGAAGTGCTTGATGAGTTTGTAAAGAGATAAGAGCAAGAGTCTTAGCGTAGGAAGAGGCTCTGTAGCTGAGTATGCAAAGGCCTAGGGTAGAAGTCTGCAGTTGAGTGCGCGAACCCCTACAGCTATGTGTGCAGGGCAGATAGAGTCTGTATTGAGAATCTAAATCATCAATAAAGAGAAGTATTATGAAATTATTGTGTATTTTTCCTCTATGGATTGCATGTGATTATGTTATGTTAAGTTCTAGGTTTATGTTATAATGCTATTTTGATGCACAAATACATTTGTTTCTATTTGTTATTTAGCAAGTAACAATATATGTTTATGTGAAGAAAATATTAACTATATGATAAAGTTGGTGAACACTTAAGATAATTTGGGAACTTATACAGTAACATATTTACAAAGGTGTGTAAAGGCCTGAATCATTATTAGGGTTGTGCAATGGACGATCATCTACCTTTGTGAGGGTTCGAAGAGATGGAAGAGAAAGTACATTGATAAGCTCTAAAGGCTTATAAATATGCACAAAGGGAGGGTTTAAGGTATAAAGTGACATCACGACCATCTCAGGGTGCAGAAACTTGGTTCCTGCATCCCCCCCATGTTGCTTCGGGTGAGACTTCAGTGTCCACTCCATGGAATGATGCTGAAAGGGCCAGTAGTGTAGGGATTTGCTTGGCTGACTAACACTGAACCTGAGTCAGGGCCCATCAAGCCAGCAAATGGTTCTGTTTCTGGGACTGGGATTTGCATAACGGGATGTGTGATGTCACATCATTGGAATCCAACTAAGAAAGAGATCGAAGATTGGTTGGATAGAAAGATCCATGAATTCACGGCGCAAGAGAATAGGAATTCGCAATTGACAAAAGAACAATGGTTGGATAGATATTTGTATATAGAAATACACGAAATCTTCTTCTATTCCTTCCTAGTTGAATTATACAAGTGGATCGCAAAATTGGCGGATGACCAGGTGAGGTGGATGCTTGACGGTCCAATTGTTTGGACACCAGAGTTAGTGTGGAGATTAGAAGCCTCTGAAGATAATATCATGCGTGTTTTCAACCATTGGCTCGACTGCATCATAGGATGGTTTGTGACAGAGTTTACGGTTGATACTTCTGTCAGTTATAGTGAAGTAGAGCTCTGCTTCTTCAAAGGATTGCGAGGTAAGTATTTGAAATCACTAAATATTTGGATTAAGATGCTCTTGTGTGAAAAGAGGGTCACGCAGTTACCTTGATGTTTGGAGCTATGTGAAGTGGAAGGTATTTCAGGGATGGAGGAATAAAAGGTCCTGAGTATAGCTTACTGATTTAGCCTCCTTTTAGTGATGACGAGGGAGCAGCGCAAGCTTCCCCACTAAGCCCTATTCAGTTGATAAGACAAGGGTTCCCGCGAATACATAAACTGCCTCCATCCTCATCCCATCCATCCACATTGTCCCTGTTGGAGAGGTAAATCCCCTCTACGGATAGAGGCGATCCCTACTAGCCCAGAACGGGTCTAGCAACAATCAAACAATGCTATCACGCAAGTTCCTAATTGCAAATAAAAGGTAGGTGATGAAGACCTACTTGAGATCCAACGCTTTAGTTTGTAGAAGAGACGTCGCCTACGTTCCTTTGCCTTGTCCGGTCACGATCTTCCACTATCCACGTGAATGGACACATGCACACAAAGAGAACAACACAAACACAAGCGTCAAATCTAATATATGTAATTATACATCATTCAGGGAGGATATAATTCAACATCAACCATTACAAGTACAACGAGAATGGAACCATAATGATAGTCATCTATTATTAATAATCAACAAAGGAGAATACAACCAGCGCCCTGACGTCAAGTCCTCCTTTGGCTGGGTGCTCAGCTACACAAGTCTTGCAAAAGCTTGAAGGGGTGAGGGACAAGCTCTCTCTCTCTTTAGTGAAAAAGTCTCCTTATTTAGGTAAAGCCTTATGGATACAAAGAAGGCTTCTTGCAACTCCAATCTTTTGATATCTTCCTTTCAGCACAAGTATTGCCACTAGAGTCAGAACTAGCTTGCTCAAGCCATGGAGACAAGCTTTTATAGAGGAAAAGGAAGAGATAAGGTCAATCCCAACAATAATGGATTTGGCTTTATCACTTGGAAACTTCCATGGAATGGTGGCAAACTACTTTCCATCCAAGGAGATTCGAAGCCAAACCATCCTCACTTAACTTGGAGTCAGTTTGGTGAATGAGTTGGACGGAACCTTCGGAGGTTTGATTAGTTCAAAACATTTCCCAAAATGGTTGGCACGATTGCAACTCTGGGACAGAGCGCTAATGGCGCTCCCTTTCAATAGGATTTTCCCCATTGGCGTGGGCATAAAATAGGGTACCAACGCTAATGCAAAAAGGGCTATTTTTAAGGGCAATGAGCAGGAGATGTCTTAAGGGCATATGAAGCTCATGTTTAGAGGTGAATAATGCAAGTGGTTTCAAGTCTTGTCACTTCTCACAAGTCCCGGAATGTGTCCTCCAAGATGCGGGAGAGGGGTAACAGGGACGGTGACAAACGGTGACAAATTACTGTGTAACAATCACTGAAAACTTCGAGAAATGATACATGAATCATGGTATGGATGCAACCATCTAGAGAAATATCATTTAAATGGATCCAAGGCATGGGCACAACCATCTAGTAGAAAGGATCATAACAAAACCAAGGTATGGTCGTAACCATCTAATAATGAGAAGGATCACATATAACAACTCATGGTATGGGTGGAACCATCCATCTGAAAGAGACATGTATATAAACATGACAATGTCACATCACCTTGCAACCTGGACTTGTGTAATCTTAGCCCAGGGTCTTGCGCTCCAAACGACCTGATCAAAGTACAAATCCTAACATGTGAATGAATGTGTTGAAGTCGAACATGCTAGGAAGTCACTTGATTACTGGTCAATGACATGAACCGTTAACAAGCATGAGAGAAATGACCAATAATGACAATGGCTCTCAAGGTACTGGCAGCATAGTTCACGAAATGTGAATAATGGAATTGATTTTGAATACCCATGAAATCACCCAATCGAAAGCCAATGATGTGAACTTGTCATCAAGTGCGAAGAACTTGCCATTAGGGCATGCAATCTCTAAGGTACTAGAAGGGAGTCTCTCAGCCAGCTTCCTGGATAATGAGCTGAAGTCGATAGGAAGCGATTATGTCGAAGGAGGGCCATGATGTATCCCACATCATCGACATGAGACAAAGGAATGCAAATGATTTCTAATGGATTGACTCTTGAACATATCGGTGACATGATTTCAGAGTTTGGTAGCTGTTGGATCCATATGATCGGTGGTCATGATGACATGGCAAAGATCAAATGGAAAGAAAAAATTAGTGGCCAAACCCGGGAAGGTTAAATGAAAAGGAGGATATCTCAACCCAACATGAAGCAGAAAGTGTCATGTTCAAGAGTGAGCTGCTGGCACAACTGATAGAATTTCCAAATTCCCCCCCACCATTTCTGGCAGGTACCCCAATTATTTTTGATCGCAAGCTTGAAGAGGATAGCATATGCTTCGACTGTAAGTTCATCCTTCGGATGAATCCAACCTAGTAAGTTTAATGAGCCCTAGGAAGGAGAATCTCACGTTCGTCATGGTGACGAATCCAATGCCGTTTAATGTTTTAAAGAGTTTGACAAAGGGGTAACTCAATATCTTTTTCATGTTTAAAGAGTTTGAAAAAGACACGGAAAAGAAAAGTCCACATGATCCCCTTTCGTACATTTGTGTCTCCTGAGCCCGAAAAGGTAGAAAATGATACTTGAGAGAATCGGTTGACCATTTCAATCAAGGAGTACCTTTTTCGTAAATAGTTTATCCCAACCTAAAAAAGGGGTAAATGTATACTGAGTGAATGATGCTTCGCAACCTTTAATGAGTTAAAAATGACAAGAGCTCGACATTATTTTTGTGTTTTAAAGAGTCGGAAAAGAGCTTGAAAGCAGACCCCCCATTTTTATTCTCCTTAATGAGTCAAAAAAGGGAAAAAATACTCGACAATATTTTCATCTTTTATGAGTTAGAAAATAGCTTAAAGGTGACTTGTCCTGGATGAATGAGTGGTATAAAGGGTAGTAACTAGTTCCGACAATGGAGGAACTGCTCAAAACATGTAATGGTCAAGAGGCTACCTAATAAAACCACTCATTGCTGCGGTTCCTCAGGAAAGGAAAAAACAACCAAATTAAAGCATATGATCGGCCAATGAGATGGTGGCGATGAAATAAAACAACCAAGGCTCATCTAGTAGAAATAAATTGATTAAAATGGAAATCACAAGATGTAAATCGGGCACGGGTTCATTTCTACACAAGCTTGAACCATGGAGAACTCTGCTCAGATTTAGTTTCATGTTTACACAAGCTTGAAATGAAAAAATATGCTTTCTATAGGTTTGCATGCCCCAAACATAATGACTCATTCAAGGTACATGCCCCCCAAGCTTCATTTCAGTCAACTAGGTGGATGGAATGAAGGTTCACTTTTGATATCTTGGAAAGAATCGACTGGGATTTTACGAGATCTTAATCAAAGACTTGATTTTGAAAAGGGAGTTGCTTCATTTTTTAATGAGGTTGACACAATAAAAGAACTATCCTCGAGACCCTTGTTTCCTTTTTTAACAAGATTGACACAAGACAAAGAACTATGCTCACACCCTTTGTTTCATTTTTTAACGAGGTTGACACAAGACCAGGAACCATCCTCATGACCTTTGTTTCATTTTTTAAAAAGCTTGACACAAGACAAGGAATTATGCTCACAAATATGTTCATGAACCATACAAGAACATGGATCCTAAGAGGTCTTCACTAGATGGAAGAACCACACTCTGGGAGGAAAACATGTCAATTGGTACCAAAGATAGATTAGGTTCCAAAACCCCTATTACATAATGTACTATACCATTTGCGTGATCATCAAAATACGCAAAGACGTAATATGTAGCTACATAATTGACCTATGGTGGGGAGGGTATTGCTTGCAAACAAGAGCTGATAGGGGATGTTGGTTGCAAAGGAGGTGCTTGGTGACCAATGAATGGAAATTGATCAATTGTCACTATTCTCCCTTCTTGCGGAAAAAAACCTAAGCTAGAATCAATTAAGAGGGCCTACCTCTTAGAACACTATTCCGCTTAGTGATGATCTTGCTTCCTCCCTCCAACTATCTTCCATTTCCTTCGTTTGAATACCTGAAACAAGAAAACAACAACAACAACAACAAACGTGATTACATGAAATATTGTATTAAGCCTACTTAATAGGTCAAGGAACATTAAGCCATAAAGAAGTAAAATGAAACTTCATGTAGGAAATCAATCGATAGTTGCATTAATATAAATCAGAAAGAGATTACAACTGGTGCCTTGACGTTGTTGGTCTCCTCCGACGTATCTGGGTTCCCACACTTCTGATAGCACATCATGGATAGCCCCAATAATGGAAGTTTTAAGGCCTCTTTCTCTCTAGTCTCAAACCAAACAAAAATCACACCATTCTCCCTCAAACACACAATAGAAAGCTACAAGCTATAAATGACTTGCTGGTTATTCAAATTTGCTCCAAAACTCCAATTATATTTTGCTTGGGAAAAAGAGAGGCTTATATAGCTTGGATGGATGGGAGATGGTTCCTCTCATCATGGGAGAACGTCTTATTTCTTGAAGTTTTTCCATCCTAATAGGGGAAAGGAGCCCAAATTGATTTCCTCAGCTCTATCCGGCCCAACCATCTACCAGACTTCAGTTACGAAGCTTCTAGACATGGAAGCTTTAGCTCCTTATTTAAAAAACCTTCCAAAAGAGAATTGACGTGACTGGAAAAGGGATCATTTGGTCCGATTGGCGTGAGGGTTAGTTTTAACCTCTGTAAATCAACATGAAGGGAAAACTGGTCAGTAGCGTCGGTCTTGTAAACTAGGATAAAAGGAAGATTATTGGGAAATCATGTAAAGGGGAATTATTCTTCTCATGAAGAGGGACATACTGGGAGTTTCTTCATGATGGGAAAGCATGTCGGGTACACTATAGAGGTCCTCCAGGATCGTAGACGGGGAGTATAGGGATAGTGAAAATATGTTGTGTAACAACTGCACATAAGTTCTTAACCTCATTTGAGACATACTCACCACCATTATCACTCAGAGATTTAACCTTATTTCCAGACTCTTTCTTGACCAATACTTTAAATTCACAAAATTTTTGAAAGTTTGATCCTTCTTCTACATGAAAAAGATCCAGTATTTACGAGAAAAATCATCAACTAAAATAACATAGTACCTGTGTTTGGATGTGGATGCTGTCGAGAATAGTCCACACACATTTGAATGGACTCGCTATAGAATCGCCTCTTCTCTATTGTCTCTATTGTGAAAGGAAGCCTTGGTGTATTTTTCCATAGTACACCCCTTTCATGTATCAAATTTCTCTAAAATACCTTTGGGAAGACCAATAGGGATATGTTGCATGATTTTCAAAGCCCCATGATGCAAGTGACATAATTGCCTTTGCCAAAAATCTCCAACGTCTTGGATCTACACCTTCTATTCTTTCGTTATCAAAGTGACACAATCCTCTACCTCCAACTTATAGAGATTCTTAACTCAAATCCCAATCTTCTTTACCTGTCCCATGGCTATGTGTCAAAGGAACACCTTTCCTTTGCTAAAGACCGCATCATAGCCTCTATCCTCCAATATGGCAACTGATACTAATTTATTATTCAACCCGGGAACATGCATAATATCTCTCGAGGTGAGAGGAGCACCTTGCTCCCTCTGAAAAGTAATCTTGCCCAATTTAGTAGCATTATACCTCCCGTTGTCACCCATCTTGATATTCATCTGGAGATCCTTCTCCTCCAGGTCACTAATAAACTCCTTGTCACCAGTCATGTGGAATGAAGCTCATTTTTCAAGGTACCATACACTACCCATCATTGACGATGCCATGCATGCAATTAGATTAAAGTGAAATTTGAGTTGAGAGGCCAAAGCCTCACTCGCCACTCCTCTCGAGGACTTATTCTTGGACTTCTTGAGTGGACAATTCATAGAAAAATGTCTCGGCTCATGACAGTGAAAGCACTTAACTTTTGACATATATTTCTTCTTGCCTCCATGAAAAGAATCCGATTTGGAACGGGATACCTTCCCTTTCCTCTTCCTTGCCTTACCCGCTTGGGCACAATTTTCCTCATCATCAACCTTTGATGAGGAACCATCTATGGTGTTCCTTCTAATCTCCTCCTACATCAAATATGACCACAATCATTCTGAATATGGTAGCTTATCCCTCCCATTGACAGATTCCTGATAGCTATTCCAACTCTTTGGTTATTCGAACACTTCCAAGCTCATCACGATAGTGAGTGAACTTGGTCAAGTATTTTGGAACGATATTGGCTTTGTCCATCTTGATTTTTCTTTCAGTGAAAATTTCCTACGGTCACTGCTTTTCTGGAATAGGTCCATCAATGCTTTCCACATAGCATACAAAGTTTCCTTCCCATGCAGACTCGAGAAAATGTGGTCTCGAAATCCCTCAAGGATTATCCACCTCGCCTTCACCACACACTTCTTCCATTCAACCAATTTATATTTATCCGATGTTGCTGGCTTAGGAATGTCTTGATCAATGAATTCCTTGAGGCCATTATTCCCCAACACTTCCTCCATCCTATCCTTCTAGGCTGTATAATTTGAGCTGCCTTCTAAGGTGTACTCGAACCTCAAACTGTAGAAATCCATTTTTTGATCTTGAAGTATGTATCGTAAATTAAAATTTCACTTGTAACCCCAAACTCAAAACTTCAAAATCTCCTCTATTATACTGTCTTGAACTCCGATACCATGTAGATTTTCCTGTAGATTCACAAGTCATGTAATGTACTAAAACACAAGACAAGAATGTACTCTACTCTTTAAACAACAGAAATCAATAGATTGATGAAAACAATAATCGACAAGAGGAAGATAATCAAACACACATAACAAAATTGTTTCTCTTGGGAATGTCACTGCTCAAAATCCTGACTATCTATTGCATTAATAAGAAATTTGAGTGATAATACAAAGCTTGTTCTCACAAGAAAAATTCCTGCACAAGTATGAATGACTCTCTGCCTCACAAGCCTGTACTGACCAACACTCAGCCAATTTCTACTGCCTGCCAAGCCCCTATTTCCTTGCGCAATTCCTATGAGGATCAACCCATATTTAATTAGGAAATACTTCCTCCGTAACTGCGCAATCCAAAATTGGGTCCTTCTCTGATTGCATGCATGACCTGTACAACTCAGATAATTCTACAACTAATAGTACAGTGTTCTTGCACTCTAGCCTCAAATGGCTCTTTCTCTGAACTAACATTATTGAGTTTATCATGAGGAAATATTTAGTTGTCTGCAGTAGCATTGACGATGCACTAGTTCACCAACTCACTACTCGACCTCTACTAGTTCCACAAACAACTAGAACTAGTTTTATTGTCTATAACTCAGTCAAACTGAGTTATCTAATTACAACTCAAATAAACTCATCCTGGACCCCTAAAATTTAGGGAGAACATATCCATAACTACATAAAGACTTCCAACTCGAAATTCCTAAGCTAATTAAGTTAATTAAACTTAATTAACTATTTACAAGTTGCTATGAGAATAGAATTTGATTTTAATTCACTGTTTAATTCAAGGACAAATTAAACTGGAATTTATTGTTGCCATTTCTCAACAGGAACATGGATGGTGTAATAATAAGTGGTAGATATTATATTTTCAACATTAGAGTCCACATACATAAATTCCACTTTACATATGAAGTGTTTTATGGAATGTCCAATTCGATTATGGTTGAATTTTGAATTGTTGATAAGATGGAAATATTCAATTTGAAGAGAACTCTACAAATTAGATTGATTAAAGAAGTGAATAGGCATATAATGGTGGCCATTAATGTTTTTAAAAATCCATTTGATCTTTGTTTTGTGAAGTTTGAAAGCTTTCCCAAGTCCTTTTTGAGGGGAGAAAAATTTAACTCATGAAAAGGAAACATAACATAACATAACACAATTAGGATAAATTAGAACTCTAAATTTCACGAATGCCCAACTACTTTCCACATAAATAGGAAGTACACATTTCATTAAAGCTAGAAGGTTTCTGAGCATATATAAAAGTTTGAAGTTGAGATCTTCCCCAAAGGTTAGCAGGGTATTTCAAAAGTTCAAAGTTTGAATTTTTTTGATGGTTTTTGTATATATTTGAAAGTTTGAAGTTGAGAGTTTCCATAAATGCTATTAGGGTATTTCAAAAGTTTGAGATTGAAATACCTTTGATGGATTTCAATAATTTTAAAATTTGAAACTTGTATAAGTGATCAAAAGGTTTTGGAGTCATTCTAAAGTTAGAAGATGTGGAGGTTTCCAAAGGAAATTGGGGAATTTCAAAAGTTAAAAGTTCGAAATTCCTCTGAAAATTTAGCCACATTTAAAGATTCGAAGTTTTAATTTTTTGGGACAATCAATATTGGCACACAAATAAAGTTTGAATTAAATAAAACATCTTCCATGGCCTTGGATAAGTTCTAAAGTTCAAATTTAACAAAAGTTTCTATGGCCTTAGATAAGTTATAAAGATCAAAGTTAAGAAAAGATCTAATGGACCTTGATAAGATCAAAATATTGAAGTTTGTGAAAGCTCTGATGACCTCAGGAAAATTTGAAAGTTAAGATCTTGTGAAAGCTCTAATGGTCTTTGACAAGTTCAAAATATTGAAGTTTGCAAAAGCTTTGATGGCCTCGAATAGGTTCAAAGGTCAAGATTTGCAAGAGCCTTGATGGCCTTGAGTGAGTTTTACAAATTGAAGATTGTAATAACCTCAATGTTCTTTGATGAGCTCGAAAATTGAAGTTTGTGAAACCATAGAAATAAAATATTAGGAGAGGCTTGATAGTAGTTTATGAAAGGGCCATGATATTAGCAGAAGCAAAAAAAAATGGGGGAATTTAAAAAAATTAGCAAAATAGAACCTTTGGGCTTGATTGGGCAAGGTAATTATCAATATTGAATGCCTCCAAAATATCTTCAAATTGGAGAAATACGTTTATGGTGATATAAGATCATTTTAGATGTGAAGATGACTAAGAAGGACTGCATATACTTCATTATGATGTTTTCACAAGGGTGTGGATGTGCAATTGGATGAGAAAAAACATGGTTGTGTAAAGTGTTTTTTAACTGGAATATTGACTGATTGTACTAAGGATGGTTATGAGTATGTGGAAGGATATCATAACTCTTTATGATTAGTGATATGCAATCTAATAAGTATTATAGCAATGTTGTTAACAAGACAAAAAAATACCAAGGAGGGGGCCCTACCTCCTTAGGTGAGTCACTGTTTATAAAAGCAATAGAATGCCTAAGTTAGTAGAAAAACATATGTAGAGAGAAAAATATAATTGGAACAGGAACACAAACTTTGTATCAAAATAAATTTAGAAAGCAAATTACAATTAATTCTCCTCCTCCATCTTGAGTATAGAAGAGTGTTCTTATGTTGCATTCTTAATTTTATGAAAGAGATTGAGGGAAAACCATAAATATCTTTAGATTCTTTAATTGTTCCTTATTTGTTACAACAATTTCACCAAAACACAAAAAAAACTAGACAAATGTTGACTCATTCAACTGTCGTGACAAGTAGAAGCTAGGCCAATTATTTGTTGGGTCAACCTTTCCTTATTGGGAAACCAACTACCTCTTATCATTTCCTACATTGGGTGATGAAATAGTCAACCTATCAATTATCAAAATGTTGATGAAAACTGTTTGGCTAGAGGTTAACTCATGCTGTGTTGTACCAATTGTCCCTAGGTTGCAACGATTATCCTCATCAAATAATTGCCAAGTTGTTGTAGCATATATCTTGGGTGTCTTGCAACACTATTTTTATGACACTAACTCTATCATGTTGCAACAACATTTCTACAGTGATGAATCTTTCATGTTGCAACAGTACACTGTAGCATATTGCAGTGATATGTCACAACATTGAACTTTGTTGTGTTTAATGCCTAAAGATGCAACCCTAAAAATTTGGTCATATTGCAGTGGCATGAGTTTTAGAACTTTCATCTTGGTCATGTTGCAACAACGAAGTATCAGAGGTGTTGCAACAAATTGAGTTACAACACGTGTAGCCCGGTCATGTTTTGGTGATATAAGGGTGTTGTTGCAACTTGAAAGTGATGTAGCAACAAAAAAAGGTGTTGTAGCAACTTTCCTTTACTTTCGATTTAAGAGCATCTATATGGATGTGTTTGAAGTGATTCTCATGAATTCTCACCAATTAGCATAAAAATGAAAATCCCTTCCTAAATAAATAAGAATGAACATTAAAGTGACATAATCAGAAGATGACCACACCTTGATAAAAAATGCTTATTTATGGGAAAAATAGCTAAATGAATGGTACAAAATTGGAAAAAGGTACTAAAAAAGGTGTTGGAAAGGTGCTAAGAAGATGCCAATTTGGGTGCCCTTCATCTCCCCCTAGCTGAAAATATTACATGTCCCTATGCAACTGGGTGATTAGTTTGAATCAAAGAGGGTGTGACTTACATGGATATTGTTAACACTATAACCAACTTTCCGCACTTCATATGCATGAAACTAACCTTTCCTATTTTCAACCTCCCTCCAATAGGAAATGTATTCCTTATTGGTCATGTTGTAGTCTTTCTAATATAGTGGGACGGAAACCAGATGATGGGATAGTGGAATTTGAGGCCTATCCATCGATTCTCACAACTCTCCATGCAATTAATGTATTGATGTACTCTCTCTAGTGTCATTGAAATATTATTAAGGTTGAGTGGGTCCCTTTAGCATATGTCCTATGTGATCTAGTTCTACCACTAAGTGCAACCTTCTATAACTGTCTTTGCCAATAACTTTATTTGTGTTTTGCAATGTTCCATGGCTTCCTTTCTATATTGGGAAATGAAGTATTCATGCCATCAAGAATTCACCCAATTGTAATGTGTGATGAGCATGTACTTAAGCCTATAATATTCTCTCCTGATCCATAGATTGCAATTGTAGTTATTTTTTGCCACCTTGTGAGAAATTTCCAAGTCAACATGGTTATTTAGGTAAGACATATAGGCTTTCAACTCGACATCTCCTACAAAATGTTTAGAATTCCAAGATGGATCTTGATGCGGTGAAATATCATGTTGGTAAAACTCATGAACAAGTTATTTTCTTCATTGTTCTTGCATAATAGGCCTTTAGAAAGGTGCACAGAGATGTAATCACATATGATTCACTAGTAATTATGGCCTTTCTTTGAAACACGAGATATTTTCTTGGAGGTTCACGTTGTAGATAAGGGAGGGTGCCCTACAGTGAGTGTAGAGTCTACCAACAACCCAAGATAAATATTTTCAACCTCTAGTCCGTTCACTTGTCTCTGGATATTGAAGGTTTTTTCCACCTCTTCTTTCATATCCTTCCTGTAGTGATGTCATTTATCTCTATGGGCCTCTAAGTGTTCTACCCACTTCTACCTGAGGATTTTTACAACTTGGTGATGTTCCCTAAAGGGAAACACCCGTTCTCCATAAGTTGCCATCCCCTTCCATCTGTCTTCCTTGGATTTTACCCACACATCCAGAAGGTCTATCTAAATAATCTTGTCTTCCATTGGATTGGGCTCTATTTGAGTGACTTCTTCTAATAATTCATGTATGCCCTCTTTTGTTTGGACAACCTCCTCTTAGGTAGGGTTTTCCTCTCTAAGTCTAATTTTATAAAATGTTACTTTTGCCCTAGGAATATGATATTCTTTGTCCCCTTATGTCAAGGATATCCACTGCTTGAAAAAGGTTAGTCAAGTCATTCAAAGGATTGAGTTCCCCTCAATTTGGCCTCTAAAATATTAATTTTGTCATGTAGGTCCTTGTTTTGATTTTCCAATATTCTATTTTCCCTAACAATAAATGAGTCCAAAGGAGTGAATGGCAATGCACCTACATGTTTATTCTTCTTTTGGACTTATATACTTTCCACAAGATTTCAGGAGTAGCACTAGTATGGGGAGTTGCAATTTCCTCTTGTTAGACACTTGGTGTTGAAACCCTTCCTTAGTTTACTTGTTCCTTTTGAGTTGTGGTAGAATTTCCCTGCAAGTTTTTCCCTACTAGTTCCTTTATTATGGCAAGGGTTTATTCTCTCCCTCCTCTATACCTGCTAGTTCTTGTGGCTTAAAAGGGCCCTTTTCCTTGTCCATTTGTGTTTTTGGTTCTTATATTACAATAGGGTTACTTATTCCTCAATTTGTGTTGCCATAGGAATTTCTTCTTCAATATGTGTTGCAACAATAATTTCTTATTAAGGCATGTTTCAATAGGAACCTATTATAAATATGTATGTGTTGCAGTGAATCTCTCTTATTCCTCTTCTGCCGCTACTAGTTCTTGTGTTGTAGCAAGGATCATTGCCTCTTCTAAGTCTATTTTTGTTGCAACAATTAGGGTTGACTTGTCATTTTTGTTGTATATAGTTCTTTTATTTTTGGGCATGACTATGGGTGCAAGTCTCTTGGTCATTCACCTCAGTCTCATTTTTAGAGGTTGGATTTTAGTGATCTATAGAACATTTTCATTGCCTCCCCTAACTTATCCTTTATACAATTTCATCTTAGTAACTGCTCCTATTGTAGGCATTCCAAGAGTTGCAAAAATTACCTCCTCGGAGGTTGCAACAATGATATTTTCTGGTGGTGGTGTAGTTGGTGCTTCTACTTCTAGCCTTGGTCTTCTCACAACATCATTCTAGGAATGACATTCTCTTTGGGTTGAATGATCCACCAATAATTTTATTAGATTATGGTCTGAAAGGGTGTCCTTAGGTTGACTAGAATTTTGAACATTGGTGGCCATTTATTAGAGTGTCTTCCATAGGAAGAAGGGAATGTTGACCAATATTTGGTGCCTCAGGCGGTCCAATACCCTCAAGTGGTTCCAATAGATGACCCTATGGCATCCATCACATGTGAAGTCCTTTGAATAATGAGGGACATTTCTACCCAGGGTGTCGATGAAGACTTCCTATCGAGTCCACTCCTCTTCTTCACCAAACTATCTCCTAGTTCAAGAAACTGATCCATCATTTCTTTCTTTGGCTTTTTCCTAAAATAACATCATTCTCCAATTTATGGTAGAGAAAATGCTATTGCTATGGTGTCCTCATCTAATAAGACCAATGTTTCCCCCACCACAGATCTTCCATGCTTGAAATTGAATGCAAATTCAAGGGAAATGACTTCATCATAACTTTGTAATGGATTGGAATACATAATCCATCAAATAGCCTGAAAGATTTCCCAAATATCATTGTAAGCCTACAATAAGAGGGTCTTTATTGTCTATTTGCAATTCAACAAACCTTTCATTTCTCTTGCTCAAAATTTAGGGAATATATTCGCTGTAAGTTTGAATTAACAAATCATTTGGGGTGGAAAATTCTAATTAAGGTAAGGAATCATGGGTTGATGGTGCAGATCACGTCATAGGCTTATGGAAGTAGTGGAGTGTTATGGCGAGTGATGCATGTATTATTTTCAAGGTAAGTTTTCATCCTTCTCTAGGTTGGTGGTGGCAGTTAGTCATGTCTGATACCCCTTTATATTGTCACATTGTCTAAAAAACAACTATAGTCCTTCTTGGTAGAGGTGTTACATCATATATGTTGCAAAATGAGGTGTTACAACACTATTTCAAACCAATGTCACAACAACTCCTCCAGCTAGTGTTGTAGCAATGGTTATTGTGTTGGCCTAGTCAAAAGGCTGGTAATGATGTTATAACACAAGTGTGGGGTCCATTTTTTTGGAGGGTGTTGCGAAAATCATGTTGCAACAATTGTGTTGGTTATATCTTGTGGAAGGTGTTGCAACAAGTGAGTTGTAGCAACAAGGTTGTGCCCTTATTTATATCTCAAGAAATCCTAAAGAATAATTTATTAGTAACTCAAAATGTACAAGGAACTTGCGAATCACATGAGTGGGAGAATCTTCACATAAACATCACGAAATCATTAAGTGCCCTTCCACTCATGAATTGTTTAGGCTTATTTTGATAGGGTTATGTGATATAGTTGAAGCTTATATCCTTTCACCATCAATGGAATTATTCCCTCATCAATTGTACAAATCTTGATGGCCCCATTATCATTAACAATGTCAATCTCATATGGTTCAAGCCCACAAATGAAATTTTTTCCTATGAAACCCTTAAACTTTGAATTAAATAATATGGCCCATTTTCAAACTTTGAATATCTTCTTCTTTATGAACTTGTCATGCCATCAAGTTCTTCGATGTTGGATCATGTTTGTATGATGTAGGGCACCTTGAAAAGTTTCATCCACTTCATTGATTTGATGGAGTCTCTATTTTGATGCCTCAAATACCTCCATACCAAGTTGCATTATTTCCCTTAGGGTCTGTAGTTTGGTTTCTATTTGTGAAAGAACTATCTTTTCATATACCAACTCATATGGAGTGAAACCAATAGTAATTCACCATGTTGTCTGGTAGGCCCATAGTGCAATTGGAATTTTTTTTGTTATAATGGCCTCAAGGGTCTTGTTTGTTCCTTCTACCTATCCATTAGCCTATGGGTGATATGATGTTGTTACCCTATGCTTGATCTTGAATGTGTCCATGAGGTTCTCAAGGTGCCTTGAAGTAAATTGTTTTCCTCCATTGGAGATGATCTCCAATAGTATCCCAAATCTACTAAATATTTCCTCATGGAGAAAATATTCCATTGCTTGCTATGTTGTATCAAATAGTGCCTTTGCTTCCATCCACTTTGTAACATATTTTGTGAAAACCATGATGTAGGATTTGCGTCAAGAAGGAGGTTGATATGTCCGACAAAATTAAGTGCCTATTTCTTGAAGGTTTATACTACTACTGTGGTTGTAATATCATTTTTCCGATGTGTTGAAAAATGTCACATGTTTTTACATAATACTTGGCATCTTAGAATATTGTGGGCCAATAGTGCCCTTGACACAATACTTTATATCTAATGCTCCTATCTGCAAATTTTCTCCCACAAGGGCCATCATAGATGTCATCCTCTCACACACATCCTCGGATCATGAAATTTTTCCTTGTATAGAAGAGGCATCCATCAATCCATGAAAATATCCAGTGTTGCTTGATGATATTTTGTCATTCATTTGAAGATAAGTGAGGTGGGAGTTTCACTGCAACCAAGTAGTTACTAATATCTGCAATCTATGGTGAGTTAGTAGAAACCACAAATGGTGATGGTCATAAAGAAAATAACCCTCAATAGGTGGCTCATTTTCATTTGTTGTAAGCCTAAAAAGAAAAATTTCCACTACATTATCTTTTCCTAGTTTACTTAAGATGATTATTTCAATTTTTTACAACATCAACAATCGTCTAGTTACCATACCATTAGTAATTGGTTTGTTGATTATATATTTAATGGTATCATGGTCTGCATATAAGGTCACATGATATCGAGTTATATAATGTTGAAATCTATTAATAACATGAATCATCGCAATAAATTATTTTTTTGTTACCATGTAGTTTAATTTTGCAGGAGAGCGATTTTTAATAATAAAGTATATCATGTATGGATGATGTTGTCCTTATTTCTCGATGACAACTCCAATAGTAATATATCACACATCTGTAGATATGTGAAAGGGGAGGGATCGATTGGGGCCCTCTCATGATAGGAGTCTCAGATACCCTGGATTTCAATTATTCAAAGGCATGTTAGTAGCTGCTTGTCCACACAAATTCAACATTTTTAAAAATTAGGGTAAATAATGGATGGGGTATTTCGAAAAAATATTCAATCAAAAGTGGTTGGTCAAAATGGTTGTTATATTTCCCACCTAGGTTCAAATCCCCACTACTGACATGATTATATATAATGCATTGATAACTATTCTTTTAATGGATTCATGCCTATAAATGTTGTTGCACTGGCTTCAAGCCTTGTGAAATATTAAGCGAGTATATTTATGGGATGGTATCAGTACTAGCAACTCACTCTAGCCCTTGAGTTGTGAGGGAGGTTGATTTCTCCCCCCCCCCCCGCCCTCCAAAAAAATAAAAATAAAAATAAACCAACATGTGCAAGGATACTTTGTACCTCTTTCTGAGTTCGTGGGGTAGGCAAATTTAATATTACCTGTATTTTTGTTGGGTCAACTTTGATTCCCTTTGAAGAAATATGATGCCTTAGCATGATACCTTCAATTAACAACATTAATCAATTTTCATTACTGAGGGCCATAGGTTGTCAAGTCATCTATGTAAATTTCCATGCACTCATGAATTAGGTCAGAAAATATTCCAATTAAAAGTCATGGAAAGTTGCAAGAGAAATAGAAACAAAGTTACCAACTTTGTGAGAGTTGTGCTGAGTTCTCACTTTTTTATAGGTTGTGAAAAATCATTTGATTTTCAAAAGTGTTGATTTAGAATACACCTTTTCTTGGAGCATATTTTTGACACTTAAAGTTTCTTATGTATTGAATATGCACATTTTTTTTTAAATGTTGGTGATTTTCTTGCCAATTTTGAAAAGTGTGTTTATGCAACATAAACCCACTTTTTTTGGACTTATTTTTGACACTTTAAATTTTCTTATGTATTATGGATACTTTTTTAAAAATATTGATGATTTTCATGAAGATTTTGAAAAGATTTGATATCAATTTTTTATTTTTATTTATATATTTTTTATTTTTTTGAGGGCATATTTGACACTTTAAATTTTCTTTGTCTGAGTATGCAAAATTTTCAAAAATGTTGGTTATTTAACCATTTTTCAGTTATCCTATTCTTCTTCTTGTTTTTCTTCATATATGTTTGCTTTTTAAGGGTTTTTCACGCATGATTTTTTTCTTTTTCTTTGTAATGTTTTTTTATAATGGAATTTCATTTTTTTTGCAAAGTTTAAAAGATAATAAAATAATATTTTTAAGTTAAAGGGTTTTTTTTTTTAATATTTATATATTATTCATTAATCTTCATACACATAAAATAATTTTCACTTAAAAAACACACATTTTGCATATAGCTATAATTAAAAATACATATTTAGGACTTTTTTGCTAAAATTAACATGTTTGTTTGTTTGTTTGTTTTTTTTTTTTTTTGTAAGCTTGGTAGATCCTTTTCATTAATTTTATAACAAAAAGAAGGTTACTCCATATGCCTGAAGGTTAGGTGGCCTCAACCTTCCTTGAGGGAAACCAAGTCTGTTAGCCACCTAACTACAAAATATGCCAGCGAGAAACAAAAAATAATAAGTGTAACAAGCCACACTATATATGTCTAAGAGTATTTGTTCTTCCTATTTGCTAGATACCTATAAACATAAATGATAATATGCCTAAAAATTTGAAACTGCTTCATACACAACTATAACTAGGGGTGCATTGGCACTACTCATCATCAATGAAATCCACTGGAGCAGGGTCCTTCACAATGGAACCTGGAAGATCCATGTAGGGAATACAGGGGATGTGCTGCTCTATACAACTTAGACATCCATTATGCTCTTGCAATTGGAACTTGATCTTTTGAAACTCTTTAGTATAATCCAAATGCCCATGGGAGGACAAGTGCATATCAGATGGAAACTGCTACAAGGCTTTAGCCATAATGCTCTTCATCATCCAAACTAGGTGGAATGTTTGTTTATATTGAGAGGATCTGCCATAGGTGTGGCCATGGTAAGGACCCAAAGTCTTCCACTCATCTAAATCAATTTCGTATCTTTTCTTCCCAAACTTCAATGAGCTTCTTGACCAGGGTTGAACTACTTGAATGATATGCTTGAGTGGCTTCTTGAATAATCCAGGTTGTCGATTTACACCCATGCATAGCCCCCCCAAATGAGCTGGGTTGACTGGGTTGGGAAGGGGAGGCTTTCCTCTGTTTCCCGTGACCACAACCTCCTCGACCATTCCTTCCTTTACCAGAGGCCTGAACCATATTTCTGCACCTGCAAATTAAATACTATCATGTGTCAAGATTTGGAGGTCGACCCAAACTAAGTCTAAGCTTAGAAGCACGATGCTGCCGAGGATCACTCTAGCCTTGAAGACCTATCTATGAAATTACAAAGAAACCAACCAAATAAGGAACTAGTTCGAAATCTTGCTGTGGACTGGAAGCTATGACATTCCCAACCACATTGACTTCTCTGCTGATTGTACTAATGAATTCGGCCGTAGACATATGTTTCCTATATAACTTCAGCCTATAACCATTGATAAGAAAGGGGATTCCTTATTGATCAATGGTTACGATTTGGATAGCTCCATTGTCATGACATTGTTCTAACAGGTATGGGCCCAACCATCTTATCATTAATTTTACTTTAAAATATTTGAACCTAGAATCACATAACAAGGCTCAATCGCCTTCTTGAAAAACCTTCTCCTTGATATGATTATCATGCCAGACCTTCCTTTTGCAATTGTATAACTTCAGTGTGGATAAGGGCCTACATTATGAACTCATCCAAGCCATTCAATTAGAGAAATTTTTCTTGTTGTGCTCTGGTGACATCTAAGTCTAATTGTGTTTCCATTCTCAAAGTGTTATATTCAAACTCAATAGAAAGTAGATATTTCTTCCCATAAAGTAAATCATATGGAGTGAACCCAGTAGTTGTCTTCCAAGTGGTTTTATAGGCCCATGTGGCCTCCACTAATCTATTTTCCCAATTTCTCCTGCTGCTACTCACAACCTTGGTGAGGATGCTATCCAAGTCCTTGTTTGTAACCTCTACTTGCCCATTTGATTGAGGGTGATAGGCAGTATATGTTCTGTGTTTGATTCTATGCTGCCTCAAGAGATTCTCAATCAAATGTGATGTGAATTGAGTCCCCTGATAGATGACTATCTCCCTTTGATATCCAAACTTCTAGAAAATATTTTTGGTTAAGAACTCAACCACTTTCTCTCTTGTTGCTGCTTTGACAACCTTTGTCTCAACGCACTTTGTCAAGTAATCAATGCACACAATGATGTAATTTTTCTGCCCTGATGGTGGATCAATTGGCCCAATGAAATCCATGGCCCACTTGTCAAATGGCTCTAAGGCCACTTGAGGTTGTAGAGACATCTGATCCCTGGGTTTGGGTTTCCCCATCCTTTGGCACTGATCACATCTGTTGATATACCTTCTTGCATATTGATGGAAAGTGGGCCAATAGTAGCCAACTTGTAAAGATTTTAAAGTTGTCTCTTGGAAGAAAAATGACCCCCACATGGCACATAATGGAAGACTGAGAGGATTTCAAATAACTCCTCTTCCCTGACACATCTCCTTAAAATATGATTTGGTTCCATTTTGAAAAGATTTCCCTGAATCTAATTGAAAGGGGCACCTTTATGTAAAATTATGCTCTTCTCCCTAGATGATAGATTCGGAGGAAATATCCCAGCAACTAGGTAGTTGGCTATGTCAACAAACCAGGGAGTGATCAATGAGATAGAAAATAGGTGCTCATCTAGAAGCTGATCATCGACCATACTTTCATCACCTGTAGGCAAAGTAAGTCCAGACAAAAAATTTACAACTACATTTTCTTTTCATGGCTTGTCAATGATAGTTAAATAAAATTGTTGTAACAATAACAACCATTTAATTATCCTAGCATTCACATCATGCTTATTCATAAAATATTTTGGTATCTAGTGATGTAGTTCCTACATATGTTTAAGGAGTGTACAATAGCTAAGAGTTCTTTTTGATTGACAATGTAGTTAAATTCATCCTTAGACAAATTTTTACTAATGAAATAAATGGCATAGGGTAACTTATCATCTATTTTCCCCAAGGCTTCCCCCACAACTTTTTCTAATGCATTAGTATGGATATGGAAAGTAAGAGCCCAATTGGGACCCCTAATTATGAGTGCAGTGGTCAATTTATCATTTAATATCTCAAGGGCCTCTTGGTAGCTACTTGTCCAACAAAATTATGAGTCTTTGGCCAACAATCCAAGCAATGGTGAAGCCACTTTACTAAAATCCTTGATAAACCTCCTATAATAGGCAACTAAGACCAAGAAACTCCTAACATCCCTCTCCTTTTGAGGGGTAGGGACCCTTTTGAAGATGGTGATCTTGTTTGGGTCCACTTGTATCCCATCCTGAGATATTGAATGGCCAAGGACAATCCCTACATTCATTAAGAATTCAAATTTCTCATGACTAGCGAGAGGTTAATTTCAATGCATTTTCTTAGGACTTTAGCCCAATTAGAGAGAGCCTCCAGGAAGTCACACCCATAGGGATTGAAATCATCCATGTAGATCTCCACAAAGTCATGAACAAGATCAGTAAATACACTCATAGCTTCCCTTTGAAAAGTGGTAGGGGCATTGCATAGACCGAATGGGAGGACCCTATAAGCAAAGGTATCCCAAGGACATGTGAATGTAGTCTTGTATTGGTCTTCAATTCTAATATAGATCTGATTGTAACCACTAAATCCATCTAAGAAAGAGAAGAAATGCTTCCCTGCAAGACCATCCAAAACTTAGTCAATGAAAGACAAAGATAAATGGCCTTTCTTTGTGGCCTTTTTCAATTCTCTATAATCCACACAGATTCTCCACTTCCCATTCTTCTTTGGGAGTAAGACTAGAGGGGACACCCACTCACTATTTTAGATGGGGTATATGAACCTTGCATCCAACAACTTTTGTAATTCTTCTTTTAATATGTCCTTAATGGATAGATTCAATCTCATTTGAGGTTGGCACACAGGTTGAGAGTGAATATGAGGTTGCTTGGGTGGAGTAGGACGAGTGAATTGTGGTTGAGGTTGGGGTGGAGGCAATAAAGGAGTAGGTTGGTAGAGTTCAGGCCTCCACCCTTGTGACGGGTTGTTCCATTGAGGAGCATATGGATGAAATGGTTGATTGACAATTTGAGGATGATATGGAGGAGCATAGGGCCAAGAAGGAGGTGTGTACCATGATGGATGAGTGGGAGAGTACTAGGGTGTCAAGGGTACATTCTGGTTTGGATGGCAATAAGAGTAAGATACACCTTGCATGCGTTGTTGGTATGGCCAGGGTCCTTGAGTCCTCCTTTTATTTATACAGTAGAGTTTCTCAATCCCACCTTCTACCCCTTGGTATATAACTTTTAAACCAAGAAAATAAAGACATTTATTTGTGGCATGGTTTTCCTCACAGACTGAGCAAACCTCTATGACATTTAATGGGCATTCATTCCTTAGGTGCCTTCTAGTGCATTTAGGGTAGAAAATAACTAGGGCTCTCTCTGCTTCCTCTTATTTCCTCTTGATTTGCATGATATCCATTTGCAAAGAAAATGTATGCAACATTTCACTTTTAAAGTCCTCCAACATGTTCTCAATCTCATTCTTGATGGAAGTTGTGTAAGGAGAGGGACAAACCAAGCCTTGACTAGCCCTACCCTTCTTTCCAGTAGCTCTAGAGTGGTTTTTGAACACATTTTTGATGTCATCATAGGATAATTGATAGATATATTCCCCAGGAAACATGTTTAGGGTTTCCAACATTTCCTCCCTAAATCCCTCTGAGAAGAACTAGTTTGAGTGATTCAGGATCAAGGGTGCACCTGACCCTCCTATAATTGAGTTGAAATATTTCCTGATAGTCTTCTAGGGATTCATCAAGTCCGAGAGTCGTTATAAATATTTACTCAGTTTATTTGGACCTACCCCTAGGTAGACCCACAAACCAGCTCAAGATCGCATCCTTAAGTGTAGAGGGGAATAATTTCAGCTTCTGGTCATCAAAGGCATAATCATAGGTCCTAGAACAAAAACAAATTCAAACATGAAGGTATCAGGATCCTCAAAGGTTAAACCATGAAAGTGTGGAAGGGAAGTAGGGCTTATATTATTCATTCTATCCTCTCCATTAGTCTCTCTGATAAGGAAAACCTCATTTTTCCTATTTTCAGTGATAGGTTGGGTAGGTGAAGTGGGTTCTTCTTCTTCCTCAATAGGTTATTATAAGATTTCAGGTTGCTCACCTAGAGGGTCTTCTAACTCCCCTATAGTTATAGAGTGAAGATGATAGTCACCGAAATAGAGTGAAGGTTGACTGCTTGAGGTTGTGGGGGTTTTTGGTAAGGATTTTCCTTGAGTATCTCTACTCCTACGAGGCATGAAAGATTTTTTTCTCTTTTAATTTTATGTTCTTCAACACTGTATGAAACATAGAAAACAATGCTAAGTGGAAAGAAAATCTACCTAGACACCTCCCTGACAATGATGCCAAAAAATGGTTAACCCTGGTATTGCATGAAGAGTGCTGCAACTCCTAAGGGATCCTCAACTCTATTTATCAACCCAGGGTTTGTAAAAACTTTGAGGTGACAATGCTATATGCACAATATATGGGATTCTACTCATGCCACCCTCAACTAAGAGATATGATCAATAGTGCTCCAAGGCCCTTCCTCCTATTGAATTAGAATGAAAGATAGCTAATGAAGGTAAAATTTAGAAGCTACCTCTAACTATTAGAGGGAAGATACTATTAACTTCAACTTGCAAATGCCATAGAAACAATTCATGAAAAGGTAAGAGCTAAACTACTCTACTCATAGAAAGGAAACTATATTCTCTTGTAATCATCCATCTAGTTATCATATCTACTTGCAGAAAATAATCTAACCTACCAAACCATAATTCAATATTCTATGTAGCATCTAACTAGCTCACAATTGCATGTAAATCATTGTTCTATTTTTGCCAAATCCGTGATATGGAAACAAACACTATTTTGTTTTTGCAGTGAAGGAAAAAGAGGGTTTGGAGTGGTCTAAAATCTTCCCTTGATAAAGAAGTCACAAATATGGTCAAAATCCTTCTAAATGAAGTCCAAATTATTGCAATGATCAAAACTAGTGAAGAAACAAGCTACTACAAGTGTGCTACAAGTGCCATGTATTGCTACGGGAAGGCCTATAATGCTACAGAAGGGCTTCTGAGAAGGTTTAAGAGGTGGAAATTCTTTTTCAAGGTATGGAAAGGTGAATGGAGTTTGAGGTAGATGAGTGAAGGGTGGCTAAGACCCCTAGCCAATCTCAGAGCCTTTTAAGGGTTGTTTTTCACTAGGAGGGATGCTCTTGGTGGTCCTAGGAAAATGATCTCATGAACATAATTTTTAGGACATGTTGATGGTGCTGGACATGCCAACATCAGGGGATATACTTGGTATGAATTCCCAACTAGACCTCACATCGTTTGGTGTAGGAGTCCCATTTGGTACAATGGCCCAGTTGCCATTATCTTAAAGATCTGTCTCAACTCTTGCTTGTCAGCACAAGAGAGTGGTTTGCTTTGTCTTCAAGAAGTGAGGTTCATGCACCTGGTGAGTGTAAGTGTCACTTGTGATAATGGTTCTTTCACTATCAAGGGAGCGGGTGAGAGTGAGTTCCAGGTCGATTGGGAGTAGTCCTAACACTGCTAGGAACACACAACACAACAGGACATGCACAACTTGCAGAGGAGAAGTGCACATAGATGCCGCAGTCACAACGTACAAGGTAAGATAACACATACAACACTCAACAGATTAATCCGCACAAGTGAAATGGTTGTTACATCAAGCTTCATGTGAAAGGCCCGTCTGATGTCCAGGGGAGCAATCTACACGGGCAAGACAATGTTAGCAACATATACAACACATTTCCATTAATAGATTATGCATTACAACAAATGAAATAGTTCATATGTAGAACACAGGTTAAAGCACATGCATTACAAGTGTTAAAGATTAGTCTTACAACATATACAATACATGTGTGAAAATGTGTTGGCCTATTAGCAGGCTTCTGAATTAAACAAAAGTTCCAAGACACATCGTTACACGATACATCACTAACCCCGAGTGTGGTGCATTGGAGCCACTACTTACTCCTCAAAGAAAATATTACAAACTCTCTTGGCTATGTGGGAAGAACTTAGGTGAAAAATTCCTTTCCATGTACAAATGAGGGGGTATTTATAGCCAAGGGTGAAATTGAATCTTGTGGCTATTCAGTTACCCTCATGACCATTTGGCTTCCATGAATTTTCGACTTACATGACTCTTTGTTCAACAAGTGGGTCTCTTGGACTTCCACATTACATCACATTGATTGACAACATAGCCCATAGTGGAGATGTGGGCAACATGAATCATGACATGACTCGACATGGCTTGACATGACAATGCTGGTACATTTGTGCTGTGGCTAGAGTGCATGTCGAGCTACAGTGTTGCTGGATGATGGATGTCTTCATGGTGTATCATAGCTTCACCTCCACATGGCGAAGTGCGCGGAGTCTTCGATGGTCCTTGGTTCGCTTATTGAAGCTTTAGCATGCTGTTCCTTGCTTGCATGCTAGAAGGCTCGACAGGCTCATTTGTTTGTGAAGGTGCATGCTCATCGTGTTTGTCTGTGTCACATGCTTCATTTGTTCATCCATTGGTGAATCTGTCCATCTGTATGTGCTCCCTTCATTCATCCCATTCATTGTCTTTCCATTTTTTGGTGTACCTGTACCTACAATCACTCATGATGAGACGACATCAAATCCAAAAACTCCTAGTATACCATGGCACATGATCATTTTAGATACATGTGCCTGAGAGAAGTGGCAAGGCTGTGAAGTGGGATGATGGCTCTAGGCACTGTTGATGAAAACTGCGCAAGAGTCACTGAGTGATGGACATGGGTGATCTAAGTCAACAATGTCTGCCTGCGAGGATTGGCTTGGCTAGTAGGAAAAATTGCGTAAATTTTGGGAGGGATAGTCTTGGTTGCAGGAAGGCAAGGAAGGCATACTTTGTGCATCTTTACGAACGAATGGGCAGCAGAAGTTGGACAACCAAATTCATGCAATTTTCTAGAGGAACGGGCTGGGCTACATGAAGGGTCAGTAGGCATAAATTGTGTAGTTTTTGGGAGGAAATTTGCAACAGACTTGTAGCCAAAACTGTGTAGTTCCCATAGGGAACTAGCAGTTGGCCGTTGGGGTCACTAGTAGCCAAAAATTGATGATTCCCAGAGGGAATTGGTAGTAGAAACTACAAAATTCCTGGAGGGAAATGACAATCTGCTGCCAGTGAGGAAATTTCACTAAAGCTGGGAGGGCGACCTGCTGATCATCTCTGCGCAATTTTTGAGCTAAGGGGACTACTGGACATTAAAAGGCTCGCTCATGAAAACTATGCAATTTCTTGGATGACCAGCCAATTAACTGTCCAGATGACTGACTAAGAAAAATGCACAATTTTCTGAATGAGACAAGGATGGGCACTTGGTATCTTTCCGGCTTGTCTGCGCAATTTCCTTAGTCAGTTGAGCAAGTGTGGTCAGTAGCCTCTACGCAATTTTTGAAGGGATTCAGTCTCGGGGTGACTACCGGGTCTGACTGTCTAGGTGGTCAACATGTAAGTTGATTGAACTGCTTGCGTGCAACACAACTTGAAAATATTAGCTTGGTGCTTCTATTTTGTTCTAGTTGATAGTCGATCGAGTTGATGGTGGGGTGATGGTCCAATTGTCAAAGGGGATTCTAGTCGTCAGAACTTCAACAAAAAATGACTAAGTGTGAACGATTGAAAGATGCATAGGTGATCATGCAAACACACACTCACGTGACTTGACGATGAAACAACTCAAACGATCCAGACACACATGTTCAACATGACTGACCGATGATGCAAGTGACAAACATGACACTCGTGATTGACCATTCATTGATCGAGACGACGCTTGCATGACAGTAAACGAGACTCCATGTGTGAGTGCGACAAATTCGTTTATAGCGAACACAACAAGCACATATGAAGCGAAGACTTTCAGCATAACCAGAACATGGTCGCAAGCATGACTTAGATACCAACATGTAGAAACTTGAATGAAATGAACAAGCAAGGCGGATGTGAGGACTCACATGAGCTCATAGAGCAAACTCAAGTGTGTGCAGTCATCAAGTGAAACTCTCAAGGGGGGCTCCAAAATTGGTGCAGGATAAAATTTTGGGGGGTGGTTGTACCCGCTACAACAAGACAAAATTTGGAGTTCACAAGAGAAGGTGAGGAAGTCAAATATGGAGGTAGTGAAGGTGCCCTTGCCTGCAGATCTAAACAACCCTGCAATCATCACATACATATACCCATTTATCAATGACAAAATGGAACAACTAGCAGTGGAAAAGATGAGTTGAATTTAAATGCTCTATAATCTATTCCAAAACTCTAATCTAATAAATAAACCAACTCCTAAGCTATAACAAGCACATGAAAAATAAGATGACTAACACAAATATTCTTCTAAGAAATCATAAACATAATACTTTTAGACTGTGATTATAAATCCTTTTATTAATGCTCCCATGAGAGAGACAAAGCAGTACACAAGAGGGACCTAAGCCACTGGGGTTGGGCCCAAACCCAAGAACCTCAGCCCTACGGAACTAACTGAGTGGTGAATCAAGAAGAAACTTCTCATTATCATTGGATCAATGTCTAATACATCACATAGCAATTACAAATAACATTACCAATTTCTTGAGCTCAATAGCTACCTAGCTGAAAACAAAATTTGAATCCTAATGAGCTCTTCTACATGCTTATTTATACAAGAGGGTAGCTACTAGTAGCTCCCTAGAAAATAGGAATATTTGTCTCTCGCAACTCAAGAATGGTGGATCTTGTTCCTCATTACTTGCACTTTCTTGGTTGCCAATGACCTCATTACTTTCACTTGCTTGGCTGCTAATGACCTCTAGTTGATGAGAGAGAGAGTGTTGTGATCTTGATCTCATTGAGGGAGTTAGAGAGGTGGACACCCCCATAGATTCTCTCCTTGCTATATACTTCGATCCCTTGCATGGAAATCATCTCAAAAATTGCTCCATTTCTATCACTTAAACCATATTAGGCCACATGATATAAAAAACATCTTTTATCCTTCTCACTAAGCATAATATACAAAAAAAATGTAACTAAATGTGAGAAAGAGATAGTTATAAAACTGGAGGATGGCATCATGATCCTTATAATGTACCTATTGATGAGCCCCATCAACAAGAACAAGTTTTGAGAAGGATTTTATGTGACCAGATTAATGTGCAGGTTGGAACAGAGTTTGGATAAGTTATGAAAAGTTGTTGACAACAATATGGAAACTGTTGTCACTTAGATTTTCCCAGAAGTTGTAAGAAGGGGAAAGGGGTCCGAGGTAACCACAAACCAATATTTTAGATACAAAATCTAGCCAATCTGTATCCAAAGAGGGCTCTCTATTTAAGTTTTAGCTTTGTTTTGAAAGATATTAGGCTAGTTATGAAGTTTAGGAGTTTTGTTTGAGTTTGGGTGGTGAGATTCAATAGCAGAGGGGTAGGACTGATTAGTTTAGGCCATTGGGCTAATGGAGTCAAAGAAGATGGCTTAACTAGACTTAGTTTCTTAACAAGGGATGGCTTCACAGGGCAAGATGGTCAAATAGGGAACGAATAAAGACTTGGGATAGATGGAATGGGTTCAAAATGGATGAAGGGAAGTTAAGAATCCTTCAGCCTATTTAAAGAGGGAACTTGAATGATTACTACTAAAGAGAAATTAAGTATTCTTTAATAAATAATCAAAATGATTGAACTAGAAAACAAGAGCAATCAAGATTTCACTGTTTATCCTAATTTAGAAGAAAACATGGAGAATAATAAAGATTGAAAACAAAATGCAATTAAGCATATTCTGAATTACTCTTTTTCGTTCATCATTCAGATGTGAAACATAGATGATATAATAAACAAGGAAAACTTTAAAACATAAGGTATAGAGGACTTATTGATCTGGTGTTTGATTCAAGAAATATGTGAAAAGTCCCTTGCGTTAATCTTTTGTCCAGCAAGCCATACAAAGTTGGTCCAACAACACTTTATTCCAAATAATCAATATTATAGCAATGTCCAAGAATCCACAAAAAATACTTCAAATGGAGAAGTATTTATACTAATTGTAAACTGAAATATCTTGAAAAAATATCAAGATTAGTTTCACAAATATCTCCAACTGTTTACATTAATAGAACTTAAATAAAGGACATTCAAAACTAATGAATCTATTTGGAACTATTTCTATGGATTTATGGTGACAAACAAGAGAAATTCGAATTTTATAGCAACTCTTAGTTGATGATGAGGCATCCCAGTCACTAACTGCATCCTTCCTTTATGCATTCTGCCCCAGAAATTCTGCAAACTTAGGGTCCAATGATACGCTTGTATATATGAATCCATGATAGATATGTAAAAAGTGAAAGAGATTTTTGTAGATAAGGATGGTTTTGAGATAAACCTCTCTCAGTTTCCCAAAATTAAGCTCCAGCTGTTCACAATATTCTCTGAAAAAGATGTCAAAAATAGGACTTTGCACAAACTGAAAAATAGGATATGAAGACATGCACTTATCTCCCGTTTGGTAATACCTATGTAAAACGTGAGAGAGGTTTTTGTAGAATGGCATGTTGGAAACAAAAACCTCCTCTAGTTTCACAAAATACTTCTTGGATTGGCCACAATAGTTTCTGAAAAACTATGACTTAAACAGGAAATTTCTGAAGAATGTACCATTTTTGCTCTAATTTCATCTTTTAACCTTAAACTTCTTTTGACTGTTTTTCACTTTTACTTTGGATAAACTTCATTGTATCTAGTGAAAGTGTTTTCATCTTTGTTTAACCCTTGATTATTCATGTTTACTTTTACTGTTTACTATTTACTTTTTACTTTTACTGCTATGTTTTTCATCTGTCTTCACTTTGTCATGAATTTGTATGTTCTATTTTGTTATTGTCTTCCCTGTTGTTTATCTTCATGCTAGTTGATTTATTTGACTTGGTCTTCAATTTGATACTCTTTAACCCTGATACACTTTGACTGTTCTTTACTGTGTCCTTTTACCTTCAATGTCTACTTGAATAGACTTGATAACAATCTTGGAGTAAATAGGTCTTATGACTAGTATTAAGACTGTTTATCCAAGGCCGTGGTCTTCTGATCATATTTAAAACAAAACAAACTGTTAAGAAAGCATTGGCTTGCAAGAGAGGCTGAAAAGGTTTCCTTTGAGCTTGAAAGGTCTGTGGAGTGAGTTCAGAATGCTTTTTGGGAGGTAAACCATGCTCGAACTGGTTAACAGAGGCTTTAAGTGGTGCAGATGGGTTACATAAGTTTACATAGTAGAATGGGAGAAGGACAAGAAAACTTGGGTTCTTGGGGTTTGAACTTTAATGGGAAAACTTTCAAAATATGGCGCGAAATGAATCAGTAGATGGTTTTTCGCGTAGTAGGCATGTGGTAAGCGGGATCTATCACACCACTTTTGGAGAAGGGTGGTAATGGACCTCGGACCAACGATTCCACAGTTCTCTCAACGCGTGGCGGAGGTACTGTCCAAAAACTTCTTTGTGATTGCGCGCTAACACGTGGTCGCAAAGTGTCGTGTGATATTGATAATAGCCATCAGACCTTGGGGTCTTGATCGGACGACTGTCGGGAGACGTGGTGCGGCAGAGTTTAATTGTGGTGGGCCCAACATAATTAGGAGTTAATTAATCATAACGGGGGTGTTATGATTGGATGAGGGGTTATTAATTAACCATGGGGGTTAATTAATCCCGATTGATGCAGCGGAGGGATTAGGCTGTTAACTAGTTATGGGTTAACTAGTTAATCCTATTTAAGTATGACTTACGGTTATAATTAACCAAAGGGGTGCGATGTATAGTGATTTGGGGGTTTTTTAATATATTTAAATAATACGGGAAAATGTGAACTTCTATTTGGGAGTTATATAATATATGTTAGAAATTAATATGAAAAATGTAATGGAAAGCGCTAAGTAAAAACATTAAAGTTATGCATTTAAACTTAGGCTTAAAGTGAAAAAGGGGTTTTATGTAATATTGTGAATTTTTCCTAAGTAAAATGGGATTTTGCTTTAGGAAAAGGCTTATGAAAATGAATTAATAATGGTTTTAAGTACTTAGGCTTTTGAAATTATTGGGCCGAGGGTCCGGTCCCTCCAAAAGTCAGAGAAATGCTTTGAGCCCCTCCAATTTAGCAAATACCTTAGTCCTTAGGTGAAATTAGTAAATAATTAGGGAAAATGAGAAGGGGAGTTAATCATTGTGACTTTGCTTTGCTTGTGATGTCTTCAATATATTACATGCCTTGGCCTTGTGATGAAAGTAAAAAATTAACACATTTAGAGACATTATCCATCACATATGATTCTGCAACATCATCTACCTACCCTAACTACTTTAACCTAGCATTTTTTCTTCTTTATTTGGGTGCACTTAGACTAGCAAACCCTTATCAAATCTTCCTTTTCTTTTACATGGCAAGCCTACCTAAGTCTACACTTATTACATCCAAGGGCTCAGATTAGACTGTTGAGCTCCTTTTATTTACTCTACCTATCTACTTATCTGCCAAGATTACATTGTTTGGTCAGATTTTATTCTCTATCTCTAAAACATGAAATTCAAATATGAACTAGCCAAGCTTAAGTTGTTTGACTGTTCACCAATTGTGGCATAAGTTACAAGTTGTACACAATTGTTTATTGCATAAGAGTAAAAAGTAGTGGCATTTAAACTTGCACACTTTCCTTGGTCTTTCTTTTGGTGGGGTTCATTTTCTTTCACTTTTTTGACCATCTTATTATTTTTACCCTTTGATTTTTCTTTTAGGGTATACCCTCTTTACATTTTAATTTTAATTTTAATTTTTATTTTTGACAATATGGAAAACCTTTGCAATAAGGAAAGGTATGAACATATTACATAGCTCATTAAGTCAATCATGAAATATGACACCTATTGGTATAGGAGCATAATATAAACAACAATTTGTTGAGTTTGAATATTTATATTGATTATAAAGGAAGCATATCTTTTTTGAAATATTTTGAAAAGAGGTCCACAAGAATGAGGTGGGTACCTCAATTAGGTTGGAGCCTACAACAAGTCGAAGCTTTCATTTCACTCAGGTTAGCACCTCAATCACGTCGAAGCCAAGGGAAAGTTGAATCTTTCTCATCTCTTAGGTTGGTATCTAAATTATATTGTAGCTTATTATAAGTAGTTTCTTGAATATCTTGGAGGTAGGTGCCTCCATCAGGTCAATGGTTTCAAATCAATAATGAATTTAAGAAGAATAAGAAGAAAACGAATTTGTGGTTTTCTCCCATAAGTGTTTCCACGTAAAAACATGTGTCCTCGTGTTAATGTGATGACTTATTGATACATTTTTCTGTTTATTGATATGCTGCAAATAATTATGATACATTTCCACGTAACTATTCATTATTAAAAAGTTGTGAAATGATAAAATTACTTACACACTTATTCACGCCTCCCTCTTATTGTGATCTTTGGTTTAACACTATAAGGTCACTAATTTATTCATGCTTAGTTTTGTCTTTGAGGGAAAGATATTGATATATGGTAACTACTTGATAAGCAATCAATTTATCATCACTTTCTTCTCTATTTGACCAGAATAGAATTTCAGGATAAATGTTTGGTTTAGCGAGATGATATAGGGTCAGTTGTTTGGGGGATGACCTGTGGGAAATTGTGATATTACTAGATATACAACCTATATATACATATTTAGTGGCCATCCATTGTAACATACTCCCTTCTAACCCTATCCCCAACTAAGCATATAAGGAAGCAGTTACTCTTATGACCTGATTGTTATTGTCGCGTTATGGAAATGGGGTCTAATTTCTTTTTGACATTATCGAATTTCTAAAAATGAGAAACATATGACATCAGTGCATTCATCTCGTCAAGACCCTTCCAACGATATAAATTTTGTTCCAACCCATCTCCCAAATCAAAAGATGTAGCCGATTAAAGTCTTGGCCAATTAAATAGTGCCATGTCATTATGACTGCCATGTGGCACCCATGTGGTCCCCACATTGCGTCCACATGGCTATCAAAGTACATGCCACATCATGCCAAGTGGCATCTGCCCACCCACTCATCTTAGGTCATGTATACCCCTAGTTCTATGGTCCCCACAAATAATTATAGCATAATATCT
This sequence comes from Pinus taeda, assembly GCA_000404065.3. Taxonomy (NCBI): domain Eukaryota; kingdom Viridiplantae; phylum Streptophyta; class Pinopsida; order Pinales; family Pinaceae; genus Pinus; species Pinus taeda. Next base: position 63,761 of record APFE031723524.1, read on the forward strand.
ATATATGTGTGTGTGTGTGTGTGTGTGTGTGTGCGTGTGTTATGTATGCGGGTGCGAACCCATACCACTCAGGCAAGTCTCTATACCACTCCTTGCTGAAACTATAAGGTATGTTCCCTTTGGGGTATGTGCCAAAGCATATCCACTAATAAGAATTAATATTCCCCCTTAACTTGTAATCAAACACATTCACGCCACACATGGTGCTCATGCCAATGAAATGGGCCCATGTGCCACATCACCCTAGGACTTAAATCCCGACGAGATTCTACCATGTGCTCTGTACGCAATATCTAGGGAAACAAGGACTGGGGTTATGTCACAGTCCTTAGCGCCTAGGTGAAGTCATCCTCCCTTACGTCCTCCACGTGGTCTGGGTGCCACATAATCTTGAAACCTTGCAATCCATGACTGTTGATTTATACAGGAATTGGGATTTTCTGACTTGTCAACGTACGTGCCCATATAGTGGCCCACCACACCACATCATACGTCACTGGTACAAACCTTCAGTGAAGAATTTCTGAGGTTATCCAATGACCATGGATGCTTTTTCACCGATGGTCGAAATATCCCTTACTTACACGCTTCGTCCTTGTTCTTGGTCACTCGACCTATTGAGTTCAACTCTCCTGGCTCCTCTAGATCTTAATATTCCAACCTTATGGCCTTCACAATATGAGATTACTCTAGCCTTTTTGCTCTCAGAAATTGATCATAGTGGTTCTATGGAATAAGGCCTATAATGACTTAGTTCCAGAGCCCTTAGATTATCCAAACTCAGCCCCACTTGATGCATATGCGCAAATATATGAACAAGGCTTGAACCCATTTGTTTTTCAAGGACATAGTCCAATCTTGGTTTTGGTGGTTTTGATAAAATTTGGGGCTTGAAACCAACCTTTGGCCTATCATACATATGGGTTCATAAGCCCCTTGGCCTAAAGCAAATAAAACATTTATATACACACACATATATATTATACACATAGATATAAATGAGTTCAATATCTTCTAAGCTTAAATATGACTCAACCCAACCTAGATTTACACACTTACATGTTGGCACAAGCAGGCTTATTGACACAATGACCATATATCTTAAACATTTCAATGCAAGAACCCAGTCATAAACAAAGATTACCTATCTCTTCAAACTTAGGCAACTGAGGTTAATTTTTTTGAAGCCCAGGAACATTCATAGGGAATGAGTCATTTCATAAAATAGTTACACTAGATAATGACGTTCCTTAGTCATGTAGGAAACAACACTCCTCAACATGAACATAACATTAACTCAACACAATGAACAAAGACATAATAATCACAAGAAAAAAACATAAGATTATACTTATCTTATAAGAGATATGGAAACTAAGAGTGGGACTCTAACTCTCCACCCAACCATAGACAAGATACAGCCATTGTTACTTGTATATTTCACCCCTGAGCCAAATTCGAGTGCTTGAAGTGGAGTGTTTTTGAGGGAAAATTTAACCAATATGGACAGCTGAAACATGATGTCAGAAGGTCACTCTACCTTTATCCACCAACTACACAAGCTTCCACTAAATCTTTCCAGGTTCTTCAGTCAAAGTTAACATCCATGCTAGGATACCACAACATAGAGAGTCTCAAATCACTTTTAGGAGAAGATAGTACACATTAAAGGAATGTTCATAAGTGGATAAGCTGTTGATGGGTAAAGAGTTCACCTCTCTAGGTGGTTCATCGGTGATTCAAGCATCAACTATTCAACCCCAAGGAACCTCCTAGTGGTTCATCAACCTTCACAAGCACATGAGTGTCTTTTCCCAATATAGTAGGTTCATCAATCCACAAGACTCTAGTGGGTTCTTTGGTATTTAGGCAAGCCATTTATCTCTATAATTTTTTCACCCAACAAGCCTCTACAAAAGGATTCTTCAGTTGGTTACTTTCTCTAGATCTTGATTTTTGTGAATTCTGATCACAACTCTCTTTGTGTTTTTACCTCCCTCCTTGGAGGAAATTTTCTTGTGGTGCTCTACACAATTTCTTCCATTGTGTATGCATTCAGAGATTGAGTTCTCTTCCCTTCACTACACATGTGCTTCCCTTCATTTTTCTCTACTACCCATACATGAGAAATTGAACATATGCATGTTTTTTCTCCTCACCCCCTCACATGCTTTGTTTCTTTCCCGCCTAACAAACCAACAATATGTCATTTTCTAAGGTTCCACAGATTTAATTGCCTAGATAATGCAACCCATTCCTTCCTTAATGTTTTTGTTCGTTGTTTATTTATATTAGATCCAATTAAAACATGGGAATTTCCTTACCTTTTCAATTAAATTTATTTCCAATTTAGTCCATTAACTTCCCATCCAACCCCTGGCTATAAAATTTAAATTAACCATTTCCTCAAGCAATCTCCCTCCCCAAGAAATCTAGAATTTGTGTCCCTTTCTCTTAGACTTCTAAAATAATTAAAATTATTTACAATGATAGTATGTTAACCAGGGGATGTCACAATCCCCTTCTCCTTTGGGGGAACACCATCCTCAGCGTTCAATAAGCATATACAAACAAAACATGCTTCAGGCCAAGCATTTATGATATCGAGCTGTCTATACACAAATTTGTACATAATTTACACTATATTTACATTTGATTTACTCAACAAATAAGAAATTATATGTTGCCCACATCTGGTCAACCATTTCCCATGTGGCTTCCTCAAGCCCAAAGTGCCTCCAATACACTTTGAATTGCTCTATTACTTGATTTTGGAGCATGATCTTCCTTTGATCTAGGATGCATAAAGGTTTTGGTTGAAAATCTCCCTCTGGTTCTACTTGTAACACAAACCTATCAATTACGTGATTAACATCTTGTACATATCTTTTAAGAAATGAAAAGGCCAACCTATATGCCACTGGCCCTATTATTTTTAGCACTTCAAATGGCCTGCAAAACCATAGTTCCAGTTTGTCACATGACCCAAATTTCAAGGAGCTATTTTTGGATCTAACTCGCAGGAAAACATGTTTCGTAACTTGGAACTATTTGTGCACTCTATGCTAGCCACACAACTATTCTTCCTGTCTTGCGCCACTTTTAAATTTAGTTTAATAACTTTAATTTACTATTCCATGTCCTTTAAGTTACATATCAGTCCCAATAAGGACATTGTTCACTGGATAATTCCAACTAATAGGATTATGACATATCTTCCCATAAAGTGCTTCAAATGGACTCATTCTCCATAATTCTTGATACCCATTATTGTATGAAAAAATCTACAAGTGGAAGATATTTTTCCCACTTATTGGGCTGGTGCATTACATACATCCTTAATATGTCCTTATGAACTTTGTTTATCCTTTTTGTTTGTCCATTAGTATGTGGATGGTAAGTTGTGCTAATGCTAGCTTTATTCCCAATCCTGCAAATATTTCTCTCCCAAAATTTGAAGTGAAATTGGCATCTCTATCCAAGATAATATTAAAGGGGACTCGATGCACTCCCACCACCTCCTTAATGAAAATTTTCGCTACATCACTGGCTAAATTTGTAGACTTAACAACCACAAAATGAGCCAATTTTTTCAAGTTGTCAACCATTACCATGATTGCATCATGTTTCTCAGAAATATTTGGCAACCCTGCAATAAAATCCACATAAATTACTTCCCATTTCCATTTTGGAATGGGAATAGGATGCAATATTCCACCTCGGTGCTTGCACTTAATGTTACACGTCATTTTGTTGCATTAGGAAAATCACTGTCAGTTTGGATCTTTCGTTGTCCATAAAAGTGTTTCAAAGCATCCCCTACAAGGCTAAAACCCGAACCATCCCAAAGAGAATGAAATTCCTAGATATCAAGGCTGAAAAACCTATTTTTGGCTTCCTGCGCAATTCCCTAGTCCATTTATGTGAATAGGCAAAAGAGACCATTAGAAGTTGCACAAAAGTGCGTTTTGTCTTAGAATATGGTTTGCGCACATGACTCAACACAAGTAAAAAATAAAAAGTAAAGTCTAGAAGATTTGTTATTCGAATATTTCCAAATTAACAACTTAGAATGGATGCATACTCAAGCCTGATCGCTCCCATCATGGAGCTACTTCCCTCTCTTTCTGGATCCTCTATCCCACCATTTTTGAATCTCATCCCTTAAGAAGAGGATCCCAAACCTCCTCCTTTTGGCGTCTAAATCAAACACAGTCCAGAGGATTGAGGAGGACCATTGAAGGTAGGTTTATACTACAAAAATAAGGCTAGGAGGCTTTTCATCCAAGGAGAAGGTTGGAGATTGTGGGAAGAGGATTGTAACATCAAGGCTTCGAGGTTGTAAGTTTGTTCTCCCTTTTATTTAATAAAAAAAATTGTTTGTGGGATTCCTTGATCACTCACATAGGTTATGATTAGTTATTGATTCAATTTACGATATATGCTGATTTAAGTGTTTTAGTTATCTTTCATTCTATACACTCCTCAAGCTTGCACAAGTTTGCACAAAAATAAAGAGGTACTTGCCAGTAATGGTGCGGGAAAATTGGAAAAGAACATTTGTTTATATTATAAAAGGAAGCATGTCTCTCTTGAACATGATACTCCATCACTTTTGTGTCTGGGTTGGGAAATTCATTTGCCTCTCAGTTGACCATACCTAATTGAAAGTATTAAGTTGGTTTAGGTATTATTTTTAAGATAAATGCTACCAAGTCAGAATGTCGTGTCCCCGATATGTTCAAGAGAAGTCCAAACTAAGTTGAAATTACCTTGCAATTCATAGCCTTCAATCTTGTTGGGCATGGAATCCCCCCAAGGCATGTTTTCGGGCTTAAAGCCTATGTTTTGACTGAATCTTGTTGTAAATCTCCACGAATTGCAGGTGCAGGGCGCGAGAGTATGATAGAGTCATAAGGTTGTCCGCCCTAGTTTTATAAATGTAATGTTGGCTAGATAGACCTACCCATGGTCTATGGACCATGGGATTGTATAAATAGAGCGAGGCTCTAAGTGTATAATAATCATCGAAGAATCTAAGTAAGAGCATGAGAAGTCTAAGTGATTGAGTCATAGTGTGAAGTGTGTCTTTGGGTTGTAGAGTAGGAGGAGGCTCTGTAGTTGAGTGTGCAGAGGCCTAGTAGTCTGCATCTGAGTGCGTGGACCCCTGCAGCTAAGTGCGCAGGGTGGAGTCGAGTCTGTAACCAAGGAAGGAATTAATGAAGAGAAGCTTTATCATAATTTTGTGTATCTATTCTTGGGTTAATGCATGTTTGATACAATTGGCAAATATACTGTTTATTTACTGTCGTACTTGTATGAATGGTTTATGTTGTTAAGTATAACTTAAAGCATGCAAGTAGGCTAAAATAATCAACTAACATTGGAATATCAATAAGGTCTTGGGTAATAATGCAAGTGCATGACGTTCAACCCTTGGGTAGGGTTACACAAAGGAAGTCTATCAGGTTGCGAGGTACGGGAAAGTGTGTGAAGCAACCTGCGTGTAGGGTCAAAATGTGGACTAGTCGAACTCATTAGACATCTCCAAGGTGTGGAAACGTGGTTCTAGCACCCTCCCATACTACTTTGGGTGAGACCTTAGTCCGCGCTACATGGATTATTTCCGAAAGGGCTAGCAGTATCAAGATTTTCTTGGCTAACTAACTCTGAACCTGGGTCATGCCCCAACAAGCCAACAAATGGTTCCATTGCCGAGACTGGGATCTGTATAAGAGATGTCTACTATCACATCACTGGAATATGATGAAGAAAGGAATTGAAAAGTGGTTGGATAGAAATATTCATGAGTTCGCAGCACAAGAAAACAAGAACTCGCGATTATCGAAGGAAGAGTGGTTAGATTGCTACTTATATATGGAAATCCATGAAATTGTCTTTGCATCCTTCCCTACTAAGTTGTACGAGTGGATTTCGAAGCTTGCAAATAGTCAAGGATGGTGTAGGCTTGACAAACCCATTGTGTGGACTCCAGAGTTGATGTGCAGACTGGATGCATCGGAAGACAAGATCACGCGTGTTGTCGATCATTGACTGGATCGAATCATAGGAGGGTTCATCAACGAATTCGTGGTAGCTTTTTTAGTTAGCTATAGTGAGGCAGAACGACGCTTCCTCAACGAACCATGAGGTAAGTACGTCAAATATTTGAACACTTGGATTAAAATGCTACTATGTGAAAAGAAGGTTATGCGAATAAATTGATGTTTGGGGCTACATGGAGTGGGAGGATCTACAGAAACGAAGCTAGCACATAACTCGAAACCAGCCCCTTGATATCAAATCTATGAGGGGGTGAAGAAGAGCTCACGAAGGTTTCACCAAGAAGTGCGACTAGTCTAATAAGGCAGGTAATTCCGTGCATACCACCCCTGCCCACACCAATTTCACCATCTTCACCCCCGACTTCGCCCACACCACCTCTACCGCCACTGCAAAGTAGTATGGCTAGCATGATAAAGCTACCAGTGTTCAAGGGAGTAGGGAATGAATATCCAGACCAATTTTGGTTCGTGGTAAAAGCAGTATGGGAAGCACAAGGTGTCACAGATGAAAATATAAAGAAGGCAACATTGGTCAGTGCTCTGCAGGATCACGCACTGACATGGTACATTAAACATTCCAATGAAAATCCAAATGCGGGGATAGTGGATATCTAGACTACGCTAAACAAAGAATTTAGCAGGCCAAAATCAGAGGCACAATCGATTATTAGATTCAAGGAGATCATCATGCTACTAGGCAAAACCCCGTGGGAGTTGGATCAAAGACTAAAGTGCATAATTCACGAAGTGAACATGACCTTAATAGATGGGCAACACCACAAATGGTTTATAGCCTCGTTAACACCGCATCTACAGAACATGTTGTCGCAACAAAGGCTAACCACTCAAGCTAAAGCTTTGGAGGTCGCTATGAAATTGCACGAGACTCTAATACAAGATCCAAACCTAAAAGTCCAACAGATTCATGCGTAATTAAAGAACTTGTGCTTGGAGATGCAAAGTATGAAACAAGATAGGACAACTCGCCCAGAAGCATGTGAGGAGGTATGGTGTGTAAAGTGCAAAGGCCAGGGACATGACAAGGACCATTGTCTAGTCTTCGTGAACTGCCTGGTGGGAGGAGGACCAATGCCTTTGAGACCAGAGGCACAGGTAGGACCAAGTGTGGCTTTTGCATTGTGGTGCACGATTTTTCAAATAGGAGGGAAGCATGTTACAGATAACTACCATCTATTACAAAAGTATATGTAAAATTCCCAGCAGTTGTTCTGTAATTTCTGTAGGTCAGTAGGCCATGAAGAGCACACTTGTAGAAGTTATGAATTGATGATGGATCATACTCCTACCTACAGAGTTCAAGCTGAGACACGACCCCTTGATCAGAATGCAAGAATGGTGTGCGCTGGATTTCAGGGGCGTGGATGAGGTCGAGGAAGAATGGGACCAGGAAGAGGTCATGACCAACTGATATGTTACAATTGCGAAGGACCAGGGCATTATGCCCACGATTGTACAAATCCAACAAGACAACCATGCTTATATTGTATGCAGTTTGATTGTTAGGTCCCTATAATACTAGTGATGCCCCCATTAATATTGTAGTTGTATCCCTTATTAATATTCTTGTGCCCCTATTGTCCCCATATTGTTATTACTGTGCCCCATAGAAACCCTCTATTGTTATTTTTGTGCCTTTATATTATTATTGTTAGGTCAACGTGGTTATATTGAGACCCCTTAGACTCCGATATATAGAAAGGATTTTTTGTCATTTGAATCATCCAAGAATTGTTATTTTGTGTAATGTAAAGGAGGTTGCCCCCTCGAAGAGGCTGAATTCAAAGGCGTTCAACTATCTTTTCTATCTTTTTGTGAGCTGGTTTCATAACATTTGGTATCAGAGCTTTGGATTCTAGGGTTTCGCTGCTCCAAATAGGTCATTGTGGCATTTTCGCTATAACTTTTTTCTGCAACGTTTCAGAAGAAAAAAACCCATTTGAGACGAAATCACACTAAACCTTGGATCTGAATTTCAGAGCTTTTTGCACTATATTTGAGGAGACATGATCTGAGGAAGTTGGTCTTTTTGTAGACTCCTGAATTACATTCCAAACAGGTGACCTGGGGAAAATCGTCATAACTTTCTCTCTGAGCATTAGATTGAAATTTTGTAAGAAGGTAAAGAAAGAGGATGGACTGTAGTTTCTTTTGTATATTTTTTAGAGCCAAAGGCCGAAACAATGACACGTGGCACTTGATACAAGTTCTCTCTTCTAGAAAGGTCTATAATCAGGTCATCTTGGGAGATTATGCATAAGTCTTCCTTGGAGAATCCAATTTGGATCAAACTGGTGGCATGGGGAAGAGGACATAGAGGGCTACTACAGATCGCAATTTTAGAACTGGATGATCGGAAATTACAGAGAAACATCAGATTCAATATCAAGCTCCTACAAAGTGAAAAAAGGTGTGTAGTTTTTTTTTTTAATTTTTGCTTAAGCTTGGTTTGAAAAATTAGTTTGAAGGAATTCAAAGGGCATAGTAAAGAAATTATTATTGGTAACTGATGCCCTGAGGAAAGAAAATGCAAACACCTAGTAAGAAACCTGAAAGCTCTATCATGACTCATGAAGAAGAGGAAGAAATGCAACATGATATATCAAAATCACGAGACCAAGTGCAACAAGTGTCACTTGCAAAAAAAGTAACAGAATCTAAGATGGATGGTTTAAAGAAAGATGTAGAAGCTAAGATGGATGGTTTAAAGAAAGATGTAGAAGTTAAGATGGATTGTTTAAAGAAAGGCATGAAAGATAAGATGAATGTCATGGACGATAAAATGGATGGCATGGATGATAAGATGGAAGAATTAAAGATAAATATGAATAAGTTGCTACAAGAAATGGTCACTAATGGTGAAAGGGTAGTAAAGGAACTCATGATGAGAACAAAAGAAATGTTAATCATGATTCCATAGACTCTAATGTTGGATCGAAGACCCACCATATTCCAAAAATCGATATGAGGAAGTTTGATGGCAAGGATCCCGCAACCTGGATATTACAGATGGAGCAATTTTTCGATCTCAATAATGTGCAAAACACACAAAAGGTATGTATTGCAACTTTATATTTGGAACCAAATCAGTTTGTATGGTATCAATGGCTTTGCTCTCGTAAAAAAATTATCACTTGGGCAATGTTTATGGAAGAATTGAGAGCACGTTATGAGGACACAAAAAGCAACACTTCTTTTAGCCAATTGATAAGTCTCAAACAAAAGGGTTCAATAATGGAGCACATTGAGGAGTTACAAAACTTGAACATAAGGGTAAAAAATATTCCAGAGGAGCATAGGATTGATGTATTCATAGGGACTTTAAAGGATAATATCCGACATGATGTTTGCCTTTGGGAACCTAATTCATTTAGAGAAGGCATTCAGGTTAGCAAGAAAAATGGAAAGTAAAATTATGGAAACCAGAAAGCATACCTCTCACAACTATAAAGATGGAAGTGTTGTTGCCCCTAGTCTTCCACAACCTATAAGGTTGGCACCACAACAATTGGTAGAAAAAAGAGCAAAAGGGCTTTGTTACTGTTGTGATAGCAAATACACTAAAGGTCATAAGTGTGATGAGAAGAAATTATTCTACATAGATTGTGAAGAGGAAGATGAAAAGGAGCAAGAAAGGTCAAAAGAAGAGGTACTCCAGGAACAAAGCCTAGATAAAGAAGAAATGAATCCGACCATATCTTGTAATGCATTGGCTGGAATTACCACTCCTCAAACCATCAAGATAGAAGGACCAATCAAGAAGAAAAAGGTAA
>APFE031723524.1:77378-94920 GCA_000404065.3 Pinus taeda
GCTACAACTATTGGAGGAGAAACAATTATATGCAAAAAGATCCAAATGTTCTTTGGAGTACAAGAGGTGGAATATCTGGGTCATATTGTATCTCATGAAGGAGTTAAGGTAGACCCTAGCAAAATTAAAGCCATTAAGGAATGGAAAATCCCCACATCCATAAAGCATCTGCGAGGATTTCTCGGGTTGACAAAGTATTATCGCAAGTTTGTTAAGAATTATGGGAGAATAGCAGCACCTCTAACAACATTATTGAAGAAAGATGCATTTTCATGGACTCCAGAAGCAACAAAGGCCTTCGAATATCTTAAAGAGGCAATGTGCCAAGCATCGGTCTTAGCTACACCAGACTTCACGAAAACCTTTATTGTGTATTGTGATGCTTCCGGAAATGGAATTGGAACTGTTTTAATGCAAGATGAAATACCCATTGTTTTCAAAAGTCGTCCAATCAAGGGAAAGTATATACACAAAGCTATTTATGAGAAGGAAATGTTGGCAATATGACATGCACTTAAGAAATGGTGACCCTACCTAATGGGAAGACACTTCAAGGTAAAAACGGATCATAATAGCCTTAAATACTTTTTAGAACAAAGATTATCCTCTGAAGAACAACAAAAGTGGGTCACAAAGATGTTGGGTAATGACTTTGAAATCATATAAAAAAAGGGAAGCAAAATGTTGTGGAAGATGCACTCTCAAGAAAGGATGAGGATGTGGAAGCATTGTTGTGCACCATTTCTATTATCCAACCATATTGGATAAACGAAGCAAGGGAGGAATGGAACAATGACGAAGAAGTATGGGAACTTATTTGAAAGTTACAACAAGATTCCAGTACATCTAATACATTTAGCTGGAAAAATGATTCGTTATGGTACAAAGATCCCTTATACCTCTGTAATAATTCCCAACTCAAACAAAATATTCTTCTGGAATTGCACACTTCTCCCTTAGGAAGGCACTCAAGATTTTTAAAAACTTACCACAGGGTTAAGAAGGAATTTTTTTGGGATGGCCTTAAATCGAATATTCAAAAGTTTGTGGCAGAATGTTTGGTATGCCAACAAAATAAATTTGAAACAATTAAGACACTAGGTCTATTACAACCTTTATCCTTTCCAAGCCAATGTTGGGAGGAGGTTTCAATGGATTTTATCACAGGCTTACCCAAGTCTGAGGGAAAGAGTGTCATCATGGTGGTAGTTGATAGACTTACCAAATATGCACACTTTTGTGCATTATCACATCCATTTAAAGCCAGTACAGTTTCTACTAGATTTATGGAAACAATTCAAAAGCTACATGGAAACCCAAAGATTATTGTAATTGACAGAGATCCCATTTTCAATGGAAATTTTTGGACAGAATTATTTTATTGTCTTGGTACTCAGCTAGCTAATATCTCATCTTATCATCCTCAGTCTGATGGGAAAACTGAGATAGTAAAAAATGTTTGGAAGGATATCTTTCGTTGCTTTGTATCTGATAAACAGACACAATGGGTCAAATGGTTGCCTTTAGCTGAATGGTGGTATAACACTTCCTTCCATACAGCAACAAAAATGACCCCATTTATGGCACTTTATGGATATCAGCCACCATCCATCACATCATATTTAAGAGAAAATTCTAAGGTTCAAGCAGGGGAACATCACATCGAGCATTAACAACAAGTTCTCCAACTCTTAAAGGATAACCTCATGTTGGTGTAGAATAGAATGAAACAATAGGCAGATCAACATCGCAGTGAAAGAAGTTTTGATGTAGGTGATTGGATATTCCTACGGCTACAACCATATAAAAAAATGTCCCTCAAGGAAGCTAAGAAGGATAAAAAATTGTCACCAAAGTATTATGGTGCGTACAAGGTGTTGCAAAAGATTGGTTCTATGGCATACAAATTGGAGCTTCCTGTAGCTTCTCAAGTGCACCCAGTTTTCCATGTTTCATGTTTAAAGAAGGTTATAGGTGACAAGCTCCCAATTCAAACAATATTGCCAAAACTTAACGAGGAAGGAAAAATTATATTGGAACTGGAAGCAGTCATAGAAACAAGAACTTGACAACTACGAAATCGATCCATTTCAAAGTATCTCATCAAGTGGAATAACTTATCCGCTGAAGATTCGACATGGGAGGATGAGAATTTTATACAGAAGCGTCTAGAACTACTCAAGCATTGAGGACAACACTTTTTGAAGGAGAGGGGCATGTTAGGTCCCTAGAATACTAGTGATGCCCCCATTAATATTGTAGTTGTATCCCTTATTAATATTGTTGTTCCCCTATTGTCCCCATATCGTTATTACTATGCCCCATAGAATCCCTCTATTGTTATTTTTGTGCCTTTATATTATTATTGTTAGGTCGGCTTGGTTATCTTGTGACCCCTTAGACTCCTATATATAGAAAGGAGGTTTTTTCACTTGAATCATCCAAGAATTGTTCTTTTGTGTAATGTAAAGGAGGTTTCCCCCTTGAGGAGGCTGAATTATAAGGTGTTCAACTATCTTTTCTATCTTTTTGTGAGCTGGTTTCATAACATTGACCATGAGATGGGACTATCCCACACTGATAGCAAGGTTGTGAAATAAAGGAGCACTCCAACCTCCCCCAACTCAGAGCCTGCAAATGTTGAGGTATGAGCTGCATGAGGAAGACCCCAATGTAAATATTGTGCTCTGGAGCGGTATCACGATGGGGGATGACAAAGGCAAGCAACCAGAAGAAAGTGCCTGGGTTCACAAGGCTCCAACGAAGGAACTTGAATTTGATCTGGAGCACTCTAAAGAGACATTCATGGAAGCTAAGAAGATTTTCGCAAATGCCTCTACTTTAGGAAGTAAAAACAAACTAGAACTAGAAATGGAACCATCGATGCTCACTACATTCTTGGAGACATGCATGAAGCTACTGTGTGACAGAAAGGTTGTGAAGGGGTTGTAAGGACTCATAACTAGATGTGCTGGGACCGCGTTAGGAGAACCACACGTAGTTTGGAAGCTCGGGAAGCACACGATGTGAATAGGAAGGGAGATGAGATTGACCACACAAATCAAGGAGTATGAAATGGATCAAGTGATTCTGGATCTAGGATCAGATGTGAACGTTCTTCCAAAGCAGACATGGGAGTGCATGGGCAAGCCTGTGCTGTAATTGTCTCCGATCCAACTGTGAATGGAAAACCAATAGAAGATCCTACCTATGGGGAGATTGCAGGGAATAACGATAGATATCGAAGGAGTGAGCGCAGTGGCGGAATTAGAAGTGATAGAGATTGTTGATGAAAACAATCCATATCCCACGCTACTGGGAATATATTGGGCCACTCACATGAATGGAGTAATAAACCTAAAGAAGCGTAAGATGATTTTTGAGAAAAAGTCACTGCGCGTAGTGTTACCTTTAGACCCCGTGGAAGGATCGTGCTACACAGAGCTAGTGTGTGACTACAATAGTGATAATGATCTAGACTGTATCTACAAGATAACCGTGTGGGAGCAGGATTGGATAAATCCAACAGTGGATGGTAGGATTTCATGGGAGTACGAAAGATCTTACACATCAGATTCAGATGAGGAAATAGAACGATGGCATAACCGACTACACGAGGTAACCACACTCAACTGTAACATGATGACAAGGTCACTGTGCTATGTGGCAGTAGAGGCAAGGGATTTGCCTATGTATGACAGGTTGAGTGAGGTGGATGATTTCCTAAACAAATTTGAAAGAGAAGTACCAGAACATCATCGTTTCGATGCTCTGAAATAGGTATTGCGCGTTACACCCACAAGCTGGTGGGTATGCACCAACAATGTTTTGAGGACTAGCTTGAATGCAAAAGGATGACGCGCCTAGGATTTGGGAAGCCTAATATGTGGATAAAAGCCAAGTATGATGGACAAAACAGCCTGGCGCACACCTTTCCAGATGGATACAGGTGTATGGTGCGCAACCTACATGAACACACACCATCCTTGCAATAAGAAACATGATTGGCAAGTAGGAGAAGGCAAGAAAATGGAGCAAACAACCCCTCCATTTGGGACCAGGAGCTATGATAAGAACAAGTGCGCAGAAGGTTATCTGCATGGAAGCCTTTGAAAAAGTGTGCGAAGTACTGAATAGGGTCCATAATGTGAAATAGACTGACTGGGACCCTTGTGTACCACCGGTTCTATGGGCATACAGGACCACGTGCAAAACTTGACCACGTAGGCACCACCAAAGCTAGAGTACGAAGTGAATGTTGTAATCCCTATGAAGCATGCAAAGCCTAGTCTGCACATAGTAGTACCAGTAGATACGAGGGTTAGTGAAGCTCGAAAGTAGGGATCACACAACCACAATGCAAGGGACTTGAGGAAGAGATCCTACAGGGAAATCTTAGGCTCCAAGAACTTGAAAAAGAAAGGGTGTGATTAAGGAAGAAAAGCGCTTTGGTAGAAGTGGAAGTTAAGAAGTTGGAAGATGAGATAAGGGACGAATTTCTTAATAAGAAGACCATGGTGATAAAATAGGGTCTGCATGATCATGTTGACAAGCTTGAGGACTATCGCCATGAATTAATTAGTCTAATGCCTTGGCTTGGATCGCATATTACTAAGAGAATTAGCTAGGTTGATGTGCTGCAGAGGATAAGGTGCACGATGCGACCAATAATGGTAAAAGGTAGGTATTTCCCAGAAGAAATGTTGGATGATCGGAGGAAACCACACATAGGTGGTGCAACCGCTTGACTAGCCAAGGAAGGAATAGTCTTAGCATTCCAGGCAGTTGGAAGGGTGCACAGGACTATAAGCTATTCTGCTCAGGAGCTGTGCAAGGTTGAAGCTGCGCATATAAACAAGGCGTCACAAGGTCCGCGACTGCACACGGGGTGTTGCGCTGCCGCACGGGTTGGCCGAAAAGTGACTCATGAAGTCATTATTCATGATGGGATGCTCGAATTGAGGTAAAATGGAGCGGGCAGTAGGAATGTAAGACGCGATTTATGGGCAAGATCTGGGAAAATTTTGCACCAAGAAAGCATTAATGAACCAGAATTGGGGGAAATGGTCGAATTTGAATTCAAAAAGTGCTATAAAATACAAAGGGTTGCCCAACAAACAACACTTGTTCATTTGTGAGTTGAGGGATTGAGAATAACCCTGAGTATTGAGAGCCAAGCATTGGTTGAGCCCCTAAGCTCGTGAGTGCTAGATTTTTGGATGAGTACGATGGCAATTGCTCAGGATGTTATGGACATAACAGAAAAGGCCACTAAGGAGGTCGTGCATACCCTAACAGTGGGGGATGTTCTAGAAGATGCTGGGATTGTAGCAGAAATCCTAAAGTCATTGCACACGCTAAGACCCAAGTAGGACAAACAAGCAATGTCTCCCATACACATGTCCGCGCGGAACTTGCTGCACAACAAACTATCGATGGAGGAGAAGGGGAAAGTCGTCGCTATCGAAACAGAGAAAGAAGAAGAAGATCTAGAGGATCTTATCATCTCAGAGGAGGAGGTTGAAGGCATGGAGGAGGACACTCAACTTGCACACTCTGCAACAAAATTACCCTCCTATGTCCCCCTTGAAAAGGGAAGGCAAAAGTTCACAAGGACCTGGACGAGACCAAGAGCTCGCTCTAGATCCCGATCCTCCCAGATAACATTATATTTTAGGGCACACACTTGGGACGTGTGCTGAGCCTAAAATTTGAAGATTGGGATCTCGCTAACCATGAGAAGTTCCCTCACCTAGAGACAAGGAACCTCATGAGGCCCAAGAAAAACACCGCGCTAGGGGTTACAGAGCTAGAGCCGCAGAAGTGGTTGTGCGGAGTGGAGAAGGTTGGACTACTGAATTTGCTTTGGGTGTTGCACTTGCACCGTGCCCTGATAACGATTTTCGTCATTAGGCAGCCACTCTACTTGGTGCATGATGGGTGTTTTTGGCTGGAGGAGCCCATCCCCATCACGATAGACCTGATTCACTGCGCCTCCCGACTTTCATGTAAAGGAGAGGACCTCGCAGACATATTAGAAGGGAAGGGAAGTGATTTGGCCATCACAGAGGCCATGAAGAAGAAGTACAAGCTGGAAAAGAAGAAGAGGGGCTACGCCATCTCCAACATCAAGGAAAAAGAAGTGCACATAGTGACCCAAATCCTGGCAGGAGAGGTCATGCGCAAGTGTCGCGCAGATGAGGTACCTGCACCAGTGGTCGCACTGGCCGAGTAGTGTGTGGAGGGGGTCTAGTTTAACTAGCTTGAATTCCTCTGCACATAATTTTTAGAGAATTGCCACGAAGCTTAGGAATAGGGGAAAATGTTCCACTATGCATGGCTGTTGCTATCCATAGTGCTCATGGTTGGGGAGTTGTCAGAGGATAGTCAATTCCCCATAATTGACAGGGACCTGTCAGAGGTCGTGAAGTACGCTTCGCTCTGGGCCACGAAGGATGCTAAGTAGATATGCGAAAGAAAAGTTTTCCGGGTGTTCATGGAAATGAACCTCAGAATGGATATCAACAGTAAAATGCAATTGTCACTCACTATGTACAACAATCTATAGTGATTTTCCAAATTTAAAGTGAACATGCATAACATCTATATCAGGGTGCGCAAGGACCCGACTAAGCAGTGGGTAAAGCTACCCTTCGTAGCCATCGATGACATCATTTTCAATGTCCTGGAGGCATGGCTGCTGGAGTGGCACACCCTAGCCATTACAGAGCTCGAGAAGTCAGCGACGCAACAAAAGAAGGACGAGAACAAGCTGCACGTCACATAGTTGGCCGAAAAATGAAGGGACGAAGTAGCATCGGCAGAAGTACGGGTTGTGAGGGATGCGACACAGAAAGTAGCTGAGTAGGAAAAGGTAGCAGCAGCAGCAGCAACATAGGAAGTAGTCGCGAAGGTGGGCAAGGGCCAAACAACGTCTTCATAGTGGAAGGAAGCAGTTGAAGCAGGAATAGAAGAAGGAAGCATGTACCCACAAACTGCGCCAACACCCGACTGAGTGGGCAAGGCCGCGAAAGAAGGCCAAAGCCTTGAAATTGTCCATTGATTCGATCACCCTAACCGAGGTTGATCTACAGAACATCAACGAAGTGGTGCACGATCTCACCACTGAGGCTCTCCAAGGTTTCATGTAGGAGAATCAGATTGTGTTAGGGGCCCTCAGAGTGTAGTTGTAGGAATTACAGGTGTGCCCCCCTCAGGTTGGTATAGTCAGATCCTCGACAGTAGAACAAATGTTGCGCGCGCCGATAACAAACACCATAATTCTACCAGAAGGGGCACTAGTGCCATCAAATGAGGTTGATAGGCCTTCGGTTAGTGTGCTCAAAGGTCTCAATATCAATCTCATTACACTCTTGCGCAAGACCTTATATGTTTTATAGGATGGGATAACGACATAGCTGCGAGATAGGGAGAGCTGCACGCTCCAACTCATCAGTGAGCAGAAAATAAATACTAGAGCAACTAAGCTTGCAGCTTGACAAATTTGTGTTGCGGAATCAACAGTTGGTACAGGTGATAGACGATGCTTGTCAAAGCATCCCAGAGCTGGCCATCCTAGTAAACATACCAGGAGAGGCATGAATCCACAGGTTAGCAACAGGGGTTTGCGAGGTGAGGGATGAAATGACAAAGGTTCAGCTGGAGCTGAACCTTTAGATCGTGTAGCTGTTGTTAAAGGTGCAACCATCCACTCCCATGGAAGTTAGAGAATAGCATGCTAGCACTATCACAAAGGGATTGGAAGAAATGGAGGGTTCAGTGCGAGACTGCATCAGCCTGTTGGAAGAATCACTTGAGGTCCTCACAACTTTGCAGGAGGTCCCCAACATCCAGTGCTTAGAGACAGAGGTGCGAGAACTCCAACAATAGTATGATAGTATCCGAGGAACTGCATAGATGGTGGTCCTCACCCAGAGGCTTGCGTGAAGGCATTAAGCTAAAGCATTAAAGGAGCAAGTGGATGCGACACAATATAAGGAAGCAGTCCTCAAAGTGCGCGTTCAACCTTGGATGGACGAGGCCTTCACCATCACGACAGACATCTAAGGCAAGATTGCACACACGCAAGGGATGCACACATTGATGTAGAGAAGCACTCCTAACACAGAGGTCTCAAAATAGTGTATGTAGCAGATCCAGCAACAACATATCAGTGTGCTGCTGACCTCCACGCAATTCGAGAACAATTAGAGGGACTCTGCACAAAGATCGCCGCACCAACAGAGTGACTCGAGGGTGAGTCACGATGTTTGTGTTGGGGGCCTGTTGGGCATGGAATCCCCTCAAGGCATGTTTTGCGGCTTAAATCCTAAGTTTTGACTGAATCTATTGTAAAGCTCAGTGAATTGAAGGCGTGGGGTGTCAGATTATGATAGAGTCATAGGGTTGTCCGCCCTAGTTTTGTAAATGTAATGTCAGCTAGATAGACCTACCCATGGTCTGCGGACCATGGGATTATATAAATAGAGCGAGGTTCTAAGTGTATAATAATCATCGAAGAATCTAAGTAAGAGCATGAGAAGTTTAAGTGATTGAGTTGTAGTGCGAAGGGTGTCTTTGGGTTGTAGAGTAGGAGAAGGCTCTGCAGCTGAGTGCATAGAGGCCTAGTAGTCCGCAGCTGAGTGCCCGGACCCCTACAGCTGAGTGCACAGGGCGGATTCGAGTCTGTAATGAAGGAAGGAATTAATAAAGAGAAGTTTTATCATAATTCTACGTATCTGTTCTTGGGTTAATGCATGTTTGATACAATTGGCAAATATATTGTTTATTTACTACGCGTACTTGTATGAATGGTTTATGATGTTAAGTATAACTTAAAGCATGCAAGTAGGCTAAAATAATCAACTAACATTGGAATATCAATAACATCTTGGGTAATAAAGCAAGAGTGCGATGTTCAGCCGCTGGGTAGGGTTGCGCGAAGGTAGTATATCAGGTTGCGAGGTACGGGAAAGTGCGTGAAGAAACCTACGTGTAGGGTCAAACTGTGGACCAGTCAAACTCATCAGACATCTCTAGGGTGCGGAAACCTAGTTCTAGCACCCTCCCATACTACTTTGGGTGAGACCTCAGTATGCACTCCATAGATTGTTGCCGAAAGGGTCAGTGGTACTGGGATTTGTTTGGCTAACTAACTCTAAACTTGGGTCAGGCCCCAACAAGCCAACAAATCGTGTCGACCATCCCTGAGTCAGTCCTGGATTATATTTCTTAAAAACTTGACATGAGTTTTGAGTCATAGGCCCTCCTGTGATGGGTCGCTTCCTATCGACTTCTGTTCATTATCTAGTAAGTTTATCTAGAAACCTTCAATACTTTGGAGCTTGCATGCCTTAATGGCAGGTTTCTCGCTTTCAATGACAGGTTCTCATCATTGACCTTTGATCGAATTATTGTATGAATTTTCGACATCAAAACATCTATTCACACTTCCTAGATTGCATTGGAAGTACCTTTAGAACCATTTTCATTATTGGTGGTTTATCTCATGCTTAATGGTTCATATCATTGAACGATACTCAAGAGATTTCTACCATGTTCGACTATGAGACATTCACTCACATGGCTAGATTCATACTACAGATTGAGAGATGGAGATCAAGACCCTAGATCTAGTTTCATCCATCCAGGTTGTGTGGAGTTATTAAATATTCATGATTGTAAACATAGATCCATTGACAGTTGTGTCCATACTGTATCTTTTGTTGACATGGATCTTTAGATGTATTTCCGTTCCAGTTATTTGAGACATTTATGTTATGAGTATGGGAATTCCTATCTCAACGATGATTTTATATTATATTTTAATATTTGATTGATTATTTCAGGTCTCTAACTGTATTCTCTAACCCGAACCTTGGCATGATAAACTGCCATAGTAGTCAAACATATTTTCTTACTTTTCACTCTAGGGGGCAATCTGTTACACATCATTTTGTCGCATTAGGAAAATGATCGTCATTTCAGATCTTTCTCTATCCATCAAAGTGTTCCAAATCATCCCCCTGCAAGGCTAGAACCTAAACCATCCCATCCCAAAGAGAATGAAATTCCTGTATCTAAAGGCTCAAAATCTTATTTTTGGGTTCTTGTGCAGTTCCCTAGTCCATTTCCGCACATACGCAAAAGACACCATTAGAAGCTGCATAAACGTGCACTTTGTCTTACACTATGGCCTACACAGATGACTCAATGCGGGTAAAAAATAAAACGTAAAGTCTAGAAGCTTTGTCAGTCGAATATTTCCCAACTAACAACTTCAAATGGATGCCTACTCAAGCATGATCCCTCCCATCATGGAGCTACTTCCCTCTCTTTATGGATTCCCTATCCCGACATTTGTGGATCTCTTCCCTTAGGAAGAGGATACCAAATCTCCTCCTCTTGGACTATAAAATAAACGAAGGCTAGAGGATTAGGGAGGACTATTGAAGGTAGGTTTATGTTCCAGAAATAAGGCTAGGAGGCTTTTCATCCAAGGAGAAGGTTGGAAATTATGGGAAGAGGCTTGTAACATCAAGGCTTTGAGGTTGTAAGTTTGTTCTCCCTTTTATTTAATAAAAAACAATTGTTCTTCCCTAATCAAGTATTTTCTGATATCAATTATGGGATTCCTTGATCACTAACACATGTTATGATTATTTATTGATTCAATTTATGGTATACACTGAGTTAAGTGTTTCATTTATATTTCATTATATATACTATATGCTTTGATCATTTGTGTGATTATGTCTAAGCAGATCTCCTTTGAAACATCATGGAGAAACTGTGGAAAACATTGGAATAGTCTCTAAAGTATCAAGGAGAAGCAAAATGTGGAAGGAATTGAAAGGGACTTCAACAGGCATTTCATTAAACTGGTAAGTGATCTCTCTCCCATTACTTGTTTCAATCAATTGTAAGCTAAGGAAAGGTAGCAATCTTTTCTTGTTTGTTACTAGATTTTGTTTGATATTTATGGAGATGTTGTCTACAAGAGGGATTAGTCCACCTAAAAAATTGGTCAATAAACTGGAGAACGTCTCACTCTCCATAATTATCTTTGTTTTGACCTTTGATCCTTTTGTCATAGCCCTCTCTTAGAGTTTGGAAATGCTAAAAATTTGGATTTTATGATTCATTTGACTTGATTTTAGTTTTTCTAAAAATTTCCCATTTTGCACACTTTATCTTTAGGCAGAAAGCATATTTCTACACACTTAACCCTTTGCAACAGTGCATACGTGCACTTGATTGATCTATTACCTATGCACATACCTGGAATTTTTGAAAATTTCAGTTTTCTCTTCATCAAGTCCATAAATTTTGGTTTTCCTATTTAATTAAAATTGTTTACACCTTCATTAAGTCTCTGTTAGTTTGGTTGAGTGTTGTGAAAGATTTTATTGCAATTTTTTTGTTTTCACAAATTAGGGTAAAAGCTTCATCTGGTGTGTTTTCGATCTATCGAAAGAAAGATAATTTGGTCTTGGTTTTCTACCTTCCCGTCTTTCTTCTTTCAAACATATCAGTTCTTGTATTTATTTTTCAATTTGGTGAAAGATTGTTTCGTGAATGAAAATAAATTATTTACAAGAATGAGTATCGTTTATGAAAAGTGCTTCATCTGCTGAATTTTAAACAAAAATTCATTTTTCTTCCATTGTTGAAGTGTTTTAGAACTGTACTTTTGACTACATTATATTCATAACATTAATTAAGAGAAATTCATTTTAATGTTAATTGGTTTCTTCATGCATTTTGAATTTTTTCAAGTGATTGTATGTCAAAAAGGAAAGTTTCTTGATTTTTGAGTTATTGGGCAAAATTGAAATTTTAAAAGTTAATTTTTTCATTTGGGTAAAATTCAAAATTGAAGATATGCATTTAGGAAAAGGGATGTAATGGGAATTTAATAGTTTTCTACGTTTCCATTGAAAAATTGGAAAGACTCTCTCCTTACTCTAGTTAGAAGTTCATTGAAAATAAAAACTTACAATTTCATTTTCGATTGCATTAAGGTTTTGTGTTGATTCATAACACCATGAGTTTCATGTCCATTTACCTTTGAGTAAGTAACAACTCATAAAAATAACAATAATAAAATCAATCTAGAATTTTTTATTATTTTAGGGACCTTTTCCACCTACATTAGATCAAGTTGTAGGGCTTTATGTTGACACTTAATCATCAGGATTGTGTGAATAACTAAAATTGATGTAAATAAATAATAGAGAATATGAATAGTCATTGGGAGATGAAATGAATTGTCTCTCCCTCATGTATATAATAAAAACCAACGTAAATGAAATCAATGAATTGTTTTGATGAGTTACTGCCTGGTCTGACATGGTATCAGAGCTAGCTCACGAAATTAGTTTTTGTGTAACTCCTAGTGTCAATTTCGTGCCTATATTCTTCCTGGTTTCCCGAAGCCTGCTCTAGGCAGTGTCATATACTTTTTTTTGATATTGTATGCATTTTTAAAGTTTGTGCCCTCTGTCAAGAGACCTGGTGTGAACGCTGAATGCTGTCATATGCGTTTTTTCAAATGAATGCTGGTGCTCTTCATTTTTGAATTGCTCCTGTGCATACATCCCAAGTTAGCAGCAACGAATAGACCAGGATTCGAATTTTAGTTTTCCACTCTACCTTACATAGGAAGAGTGCAAACGTTCATCTTGTTGGGCGCCACTTTGAAGTTTATGAGCCCTTTGATGATTCATTTGCACTTGTAGATGCCCTGCTCAAATCCGATCTTGAGGAAGTTCAACCAAGCCTGTGTTTAGAACTCGGATGTGGGGCTAGATATGTGATAACGTCATTGGCACTTATGCTTGGGGAAGGCGCTAGGATCCAATACTTTGTTACTGACATTAGCTCTGCAGCTATTGAAGTTACAAAGAAGACTTTAGAAGCTCATGGTGTGCATGCAGAAGTAATTTTAACTGATCTTGCATCTGGTCTAGACAAATATCTAACTGGAATAGTGATGTCCTTGTAGTCAGTGGGCCAGCGTATGGCAGGAGCCACTTCGTAGACACACAAGGTCTCTGAAGACTCCTCGTCAATAGCACACGAATGGAAGGTGGAGGTGATCATGGTATTGCGCAGTGGAAGTGTTGGCATTATGATACATATGTTGTACTTGATGGCAAACCACTCATCTCAGATGATAAATTATAGTGCAGAAAAGTTCACACACTTTCATGCAGAGAAAAGTTCCTTTCATGCAGAGAAAAGTTCACGCACTTTCATGCAGAGAAAATTTCCTTTCATGCAAAGAAAAGTTCACGCACTTTCATGTAGAGAAAAGTTCACGCACTTTCACTCAAATAAAAGCGCACGCACATGGGAAATATTATGGTTGGTTCATGGTATTAGTCTGACAGTTTTTTATCCTATGGTTTTGGTCCGTGGTATTTAGTCCTTGGTATTTGAACCTATGGTTTTGGGCCATGGTATCTCGTCATAAATGTTGATCCGAAGTATTGGGTCCATGGTATTGAATTGTTATGGTTTTTGGTTCGTGGTATTGTGAAAGGCCTAAGGCTATAAAAGAGGAAGGAGATCATTTGGCAAGGCATCTTATGAATTATTGAATATCTGATAAAGTGCTAGATCTGGAATACTGTGATTGGGCTATGGTGCAGATCTGGATCTGAATGAAGAAGGAACCTAAGCGTAAGGAGAAGGATAAGTTCTATTGATGGGTCAAAATCTTAAGGCTGGAATAGTGGTATCTCTATATGATTTTGATCTGTGATATGTGGCACACGCTTGATCTATAAATCTGATAATCTAGGTTAACTAATATCTGAATGTTTGAAAGAATGAATTTATAGATCTGTACGTAGGTTCAGTGAAGTAGCGTTCATCTCTTGATTTATGTTCTAGTTGCTTTTGTTTATTTCTACAATGTTCTGGGTTCAGAAGTGGGGTGTGATCACTGTTATTATGATCTGGGTACAGTCGTCATAGAAGTGTTTATTTTGATTCAATTTTGATTGGTGAAAAGGTGATTAGTTGATGCAGAAATTATTGATGTTTGATTGATGTTATTTGTGGATCTAGTCTGAAAATTTATGAAACGTGGTCCCTAGAAGGAAGAGAAGGTTGTAGTCTTCTGTAGGTAACAGCCTGCGTACTAGTATCTCAACTAGTACAAGAACTAAGGGGGTTGTAGTTCCCTTCCAGGAGAAGCTGGAAAATGAGAGAGGGTTGTAGCTCTCTACAGGTAGCAGCCTGCGTACTGGTAAAGGACTGCACCAGTACAGAATCATTGTAAAAAGAAGTTTCTAATTGAAAAGATAGAGACATATTGCAGCAGGTGGTTTTCACCCACATTGGGTTTCCACTTTATATCTTGTGTTCTTGTGTGTGATTGTCTTCTGCTCTATTTTTCTGTTCCTGGTTACTTTTTATATGATCCTGATGCACAGATTAATGTTCAACATCTGTAGAATATTTTAAATTATAAGTCTGTATGGTATACACCGGTTTCCTTATATGTAGTTGCATATATATGCAGTTTTCTCTAACTGAAGTAGCGTATATGTTCTGGGTTTGAAAAAGAAAATAATTGACCAGATAATACTGATTCACCCCCCCTCTCAGTATTATTTCCAACTATTGGTATCAGAGCGGGTCCTTCAGAAGAAGCTTGATCGCTTGAAGCAAGATCTATCATCATGAGCAACTACGAGAGAGAAGCATCAATTAGGCCACCAATTTTTGATGGGACCAACTTCATCTATTAGAAGGTAAGAGTTACAGCCTATCTTCAATCTCTTGGTACAGAAGTCTAGGATATCATAGATACAGGGTACACTTTTCCATCAGCAACTCCTACAGATCCGGCTGAGAAGAAGCAGTTTGAAACTAATGCAAAGGCTGTCAATACTCTATTAGGATGTCTATCTCAATCAGAATTCGTCAAGATTATGCAGTATAAAACCGCAAAAGAAATATGGGACAAGATCGTTTTGAGCTATGAAGGAGATGAACGGGTAAAAAGAGCAAAAATTCAAACCCTCAGAATTCAATATGAAAATCTCATAATGTACAATGATGAAACTATGGCTAACTATTTCCTACGCATAGATGAGATTGTTAATTGTATGAAAAATTTGGGTGAAGAAATAAAAGAGGTTGTTGTGGTTGAAAAGTTTTTGAGATCTTTGTCTTCTAAGTTTGAATCAAAAGTTTCTGCAATAGAAGAAAAGGAGAATCTACAGAAAATTACCATGTCGCAACTACACGGAATTATAACTGCTCATGAAATGAGGAAAGGGGGACCATCAGATAGAAGAGAAGCCACATTCAAGGCCTCAAGAAAAGGAGATTCTTATGACTCAGGACATATGTCAGAAGAAGAGGAAGAATCAAATTTTGTCAAGAACCTTTAACGGGGTGTTGGAAGATTTAGAGGTAAGTTACCTTTCAAATGTTTTGCTTGTGGAAGAGTCGGTCACTATGCTGCCAAGTGTCCTCATAAAGGTAAGGAACTTGTTAGATGGAACAAGAAACATAATTTAAATTAGAAAAGCTATTACACTCATGAAGACAGTGATGGATTTTCAAATAGTGATGAAGATGAACAAGGTAATAATTATAGACTTTTAATGGATTTTGAAGATGATGATTTCATGGATGCTATAGATGAAGAAGGTCTTTATGAAGAGATTTCTAAACTCAAAATTTGTTTAGAATAGAAAAATATGATCATTGATACTCTGCAATTCCAATTGGCTGAAAGTGAAAAACATCATTAAAAGTTAGAATGTGAACTAGTGGGACTTAGAAAAGAGATTGAGAAAGCTAAAGCTCTTAATCTTAGATTTGTTAAAGGATCTGAAACATTAGATGAGATTATCAAAGTACAACGTTCTCCACTAATTAACACAGGTCTAGGATATAATGAAGAAGCATCTCAAGCACAGAAGCCATCCACCTCCAAAAGTTATATTGATGTAGCAAGGAGAAGTGAACAAATTGACAATCAACAGCAAAGGCACAATGCTTCTCACCAGGTAAATCAGGGACATTTTTCTTCAAGAATGAACAGAGATCACCAAGTAAATCAGGGGCAATCTGCTTCAAGGATAAGCAGAAGCTACAACAGACCACAGGTAAATCATTCTCAATTTGCCTCAAGAATGAATGTCAATGAAAACTACAATCATTCGGTTCGCAGGGTTGAGAATCACAGGAATTTCTTCAATGGCCAATGTTTCTCTTGTCACAACTTTGGACACAAAGAAACTCAGTGTGTTGCCTACAAAACTATCATGACTAGAGAAACTCAAAAACAGAGGAATATGACTGGGATCATGAAAAGGACCTACAATAACTTTTCTGCTCTTGAAAATGAAATAGAATGTTCTATTTGTAATAATTTTGGTCATGAAGATTCTGAATGCAGGAGCAGGTTTCGGCAGACAATGCAGAAGGATCAAGCCTCAAATATCAAAACATGGAGAATGAAAGAATCACAACCAGAAAGATGTGGTATAGCTTTCTATGTAGAAGGGCAGGAAAATCAATGGTACATCGACAGTGGATGTTCAAAACATATGACAGGTGATAAAGAAAAGCTTCAGTCATATAGTGCCTTGGAGAAGGAAAAGAAGGTCTCATTTGGAAATGACACCCCTGCACTCATAAAAGGTAAAGGATTTGTTCTTTTAAAAGATAAGGTCAAAGCGGGAAATGTTATGTATGTTGATGGCTTAAAGCATAATCTATTGAGTCTAAGTCAGATGTGCGATCAAGGAACAGAGGTAATATTTCGATCAAATGGATGTAGTGTTCATGATCTTGATACCGGAGAAATAGTGATCAAAGGCATAAGAACTCCAAATAATTTATACATATCCAAAGAAGGACAACAACAATGCTATCTGAGCAAGAATGATGAACACTGGCTATGGCACCGGAGGTTGGGGCATCTAAGTTTCTCACAGATAAGGAAAGCATGCAAATACTAGGAAGTTCATGGTCTTCCAGACATCAAAATTCCAGACAATATTATATGCAAATCATGTCAGTTTGGTAAGCAAACCAGAACTAACTTCCCTGAGAAGGAAGGATCAACTAGTAGGCCACTTGAACTTGTCCATACTGATGTATGTGGTCCATATAGGAAAAGGTCGCCTTGGGGAGAGGAATAGTTTATATTATTCATTGACGACTATTCAAGGATGGTTTGGATAGGACTTATGAAGCACAAAGATGAAGCCTTCGTAAAATTCAAATCCTTCCAAGCTTTGGTTGAAAACAAATCAGATCACAAAATTAAATGCCTCAGGTCTGATAGAGGTGGGGAGTTTACCTCAAATGAATTTTTCGATTTTTGTGAAGAACATGGACTAAGAAGGGAATTCTCTACAGCCAGGACTCCTCAGCAAAATGGAGTAGTGGAAAGGATGAACAAAATGGTTCAACAAATGGCTCGTGCTATGCTTGATGAGTCTAGAACTCCTGCAACTTTCTGGGGTGAAGCAGCATTTGCTGCAGTTGTTATTCTCAACAAAACAAA
>APFE031723536.1:3552-15494 GCA_000404065.3 Pinus taeda
GAATTGAAGTAGACCAAAGTGAAAATGGTGTTTTCATTTCTCAAGATAAATATGTAGAAGCAGTGTTGAAGAGATTTAACATGCAGAACCGCAAGGCAGTTGTGACTCCAACTATAGTGGGGTTGAAATTGACCTAAGAAGACATCAGCAAGGATTTTGATCCAAAATTGTACAAGAGCATAGTTGGCATCCTTATGTACTTGACTGCAACTAGGCCAGACATTATGCACGCTGTGAGTTTAATCTCCAGATTTATGGAAAGACCGAAAGAGACTCATTTGCAGGCAGCCAAGAGGATTCTAAGGTATGTGAATGGAACGAAGGGGTTTGGTATTCTATACTCCTCTTCTGAAAGTTTCATGTTGACAGGTTACATGGACAGTGATTGGGCTGGAAATGTTGATGATAGAAAAAGCATATCAAGATATGTGTTTCATATGGGATTGGGAGCCATCTCATGGGCTTCCAAGAAGCAACTAGTTGTGTCTTTGTCAACAGCAGAGGCAGAGTATGTGGCAGCAACATGCCAAGCAGTGTGGCTGAGAAGAGTTCTCAAAGATCTGTGTCATGAATAAGAAAATGGCACAACCATTTACTGTGACAATAGCTCAGCAATAGCTTTGTCTAAAAAACTCTGTTTTTCATAAAAGAACAAAGCACATAGATACCAAATTTCACTTCATACGTGAATTGGTTAACAATGGTGAGATTGTTTTGCAGCATTGTAGAATAGAGGATCAGCTAGCTGATATCTTAACAAAATCATTAGCAAAGAAAATTTTTGCTCATTTCAGGAAATGCCTGGGTATGCAGCAGTTGAAATTAAGGGGAAGTGTTGGAATTTAATTCCAACTGCAACACAATAACTGCTGATCCGGAATTTGATCTTCTGCGGATATTTCAGATTGTCCGATGCCGCAAAGTCTTCTGATATTTTGCACATTGATGAGCATTAAATGCGCAGAATTGAATTCCCCTGCAACCGCCAACTTAATTTCTTGAGAAAGACATCACCGGTTGCTGTAATTAATACGCAGATAAGCGTTAGTAGATATTTTGGTTATTTTATTGTTTAAACTTAGATATTTTTCCTATAAATGTAATGAACAACAGTTCTGTTTTTTAAGAGAATGAACAGCAGTTCTGTTTTAAGGTTAGAAGACTGAATAAAGAGTCTCTTTTGTAAATGCACAACAGTGCTGAACTTGCAATTTTCTGAGATAGAGAAAATTGGTTTCTGGAAGTGAAGTGTTCCTGTTGTTATCCCTCTGTCAAGAGGAAGACGAATTTGTATTAGCTGATTTACTGTTTATGAATACAAGTTAATTTTCAGTTGTTGTTTCACCATCTGCACATTGTTGTTATTCCAGGTTAAGTGTTGCTAAGTATTGTTCTGTTTTCAGTTTTATTTTAATTATCAGAAATTTTTCTGTTGCTGCAACACCAAATCTACGTTGCTGCAACACCAAATCCTGTTGCTGCAACACCGTTTCCAGTAAGCAATTTTCTGTTTTTTCTGTGTTAACAAAATAGAGTATTGTTCAACGTTGCTGCAACACCAAACTGTGTTGCTGCAACACCATTTCTAGAAAACAATTTTTTCCAGTTTTCTGTGCAGCAACAGAGTAAAAACAGAGCATTTTTTTGTCTGTCTATTATGGAATTTAGCAGAAAATTCTAACAATTTCCTAGATAGCCTGTGACAAACCACTCAGACACCTGGTGGCCATTTCATTCGATGGTCTTCTTCTGTTCTATTTTGTTTCTTTTCTCAATTTAGACTTACATATCTTCATAACAAAATGCTTACTGCTTTGACTTGAAACATTCATGGCAATACGATTTATAGGACTCAAGATTGAATTTGGTACAAGCGTTCAGATCGTGATAAACATGAATGGGTGAGAAATATATCAAACAAAAATGTCAAGATGGTTGAGAAAGGACTCAAACTACAAATGTGGCGTTGTTACTGACGTCTTCAATCCTAGGCACAGAAGCTGGCACATTTCATGATTTTCCCTTTAATTAATAGCTAGAATCCCACTGTAGAACAATATTCAGCCAGCCACTTGAAAAAATTAACGTATCTTGCAGTGTCACGAAACCTTTGAAATTGCATAATTTTGGCCCCTTTTTTTCAAACTTTAAAATATTTTAAGAAGAGAATCAACCACAATGTTGTTATGTGACACAAAAAAATTCAGAGGAATTGAACCGATCATCAGATACGGATTAAACCCTTCTAACTAACTAGCTTTAAATCCTAGTCACAGGAACATTTCAGGATGTACCAGAATTTGAAGTATAACAGTATTGGGCCACTAAAAAACTAACGAATCTCTCAGTATTACGAAGCCTTCCGAGTCCAGACTTTTGGCCGCCTTTTTCATTAAAGAATTATAGGTCTCAGCAACGATAGTGCCTGTCTTCCAGGAGAAGCTTGAGAGGAAATTAACATAACCCGTATCGTTGTATGCCAATTGAAACTTATAAAATTAAGCAGTTACAGAGAGTCGCGGTTCTGGTCACTATTTTAGGTTGGACCGTTGAACACATTCTCCCCACTGTAAGCAACGTAAGGGAATAGAGTAGGCATTTTATTTATTAATTATATGCAATATAGCTTCCAACACACTCTTATCTTGCTCTCTGCTGTGAAGCTTGAGGGAGGAGGGAAAGTAAAATATAATTTATAGCACATGTGCTGAATGCAGTGAATCGGGAGGAGACAGGAAAAACAAAAAAAAATGAATATATCGTTGTGTTAACTTTACTAAAGGTTGAGGTAAAGATACAACTGAACTAATTTATACCCAAGTGTTTTGTTGGGTTGACTTAAGGTTGAGGAGAGAAGTGAAAAATAACATGCGAATTTATTGTTCTGTTGGCTTGAATTAAGGTTGAGGAGATAGGTAAGAAGAGGGGAGGCTTATGTAAAGTAAAGGTCCATTCTTTCCTTTTTCATGATCAATATTCAATTTTTTATTGAGATTTTTCATGGGAACTTTATTTTCCCTTTTGAATGTTTTTCCAATTTAGATTTTTAAATGAACTATTCAAACATAAATTTGTTAGTGCGATGGATATTATTTATTTGGAAGTTGAGCTTATAATTCACCTCTTTGGTAGCTCAACACAGAACATATGTTACCTACAGTTCAAATGGTGCTTTTTCCAAAGCAATGAAATTATTAAGAAAAAAGATAGGCGTGATGCTCGCATATAATTCCTCATATGACCATCTAATAGGGTATTGTCCTCCCTCAACTCTGTAGAGGTATAAACTTTCTAAATCCAATAAAAAAATACTAAAGCCAAAGGACTTATAAATTTACTCCTTTATTTTTTAGCATAAAATAATTAAAAATAAAAATAAAAAAATGAGTTGTTATGATTTTTATATATTTAATTATTACTCAAATGTAAATCAATTTTCTAGGTTAAAGCTCTAGTATAATGTAAATCAACTCTCTATGTTAAAGCCGTAGTCTAATGTAAATCAAATCTCTATGTTAAAGTTATAGTCGAATTAGCTGGGGGAATTGCCGAGAAAGTTATGGAAATTCGGGTCATATTTAGAGAAAATCCAGCAAGGATTTTTGTAAATCCAAGTTATAGTTGTTAAACATTAAAATTTTAGGTATCTTAGATGTTTTTGATGCCGCTGAATCCATTTCCACTATCAAAAACATGATTCAAATACTGCTTCTACAAGATTTTTTTAATTTTTTTTGTCCAGATTCTGACTACTTTTGGTCGTCCAGGCAATTCCTCCGTCTCGCTAGACGACTCCTATGTTAACCTTCTAAGTAAAGATATGAAAAATAGAAATTAAAAGATATATCTAAAACCAACCATTCATTAATTTTTTATCACTGAGATATGTGGAAAATAAACACAAAAAAGAAATAGTCTCAAAAAAACAAACTCAAAGTGTGTAGTGTTATTTTTTGGAGTCATCGCATTCACGATTTTATTGTATCGACATTTCGAACCAACCTCTGTGGTTCATCATCAGGATCAGGATCAGGATTACATAAGCTATAGAAATAAGAAAACACCCCAACAACCTCAACCGTGATGACGGTTGGAAAATTAATGAAAATTGGATTCCTACACTAACGAGGGATTATACTGCCCCTAGGTGCCCATGGCCTCTTTATCTTTTAATAATTCACCTATCCCTAAAATCATTAAAAACTAATAATCTAATTTAATTAGTTTTTTCAAACCTAATTAACCGATTCAAGCTCTAGAAAACATTATTAATATAATAAACATTATAAATATTTAACCATAAACATTTATTTAACATCAATAATTCAAACTAATTAATTATTATTGAAACTTTTGGTTAAAACATTATAATATTTTAAATGTTAATAGCAAAATATAAACTTTAGTGTTTCCAAAAAAATTAAAAAAATATATATAATAATAATTATAAACTTATTAAAATTGCATTCAAATATTTTAATTTAAATAATAATAATAATAAATAATAATAGCCCCAAGAGTTAGCTCAATTGGTCAAATCAAGTGCCTCGGCAATGGGAGGTCACAGGGTCGAATCGTGAAAGCTCTTGGGGTCAGGTCAGTAAATAGGCCGAGGGGTGTTGATGCCCTACGGGTGGCGTCCACTCAGTGTTAAACAACCCTGGACGTAGCGACTACCCACTGACCCGCGACTACCCACTGACCTGAGTATCTATGAACGAGTATGTGAAAAATAATAATAATAATAATAATAATAATAAATTTATTTCTGAGCATTAGCAAACCTGTCGGCTCCATTCATTATCTTCCCTACCCTTTACTCTACTTATTGGTCCATTATTCACTAACTTTTTCACACATTTGATCCCGATGATGAACTACAGAGGTTGATTCGAAATGTCGATACAATAAAATCATGAATGCGATGACTCCGGAAAATTACACTACACAAAATGAAGATCACAGAAGCCTCAAATCTACAAAACTCAAAGCTATTGTAAAAAAATCTAGATAATATAGAAGTGACCTAGAATTTTATGGATTAAATCAAATTGCTACTATTACTATAAGAAAATGTAAATTATTTGTTTCCCTATTATCTTATCTGAGGTTAAAGGAAAATTAAAAATAAGAATGCTACAATCTTTCTTAATTTTTTTATCAACATGTATAGTTGAAATAGTGATATTTGCTAGTTGTGAAAAGTCTTTTAAATAATTTATGTTATTATAATATTGTGAAATGTAATTGAAAAATAAAAGAATTAATTTTAATATTGTAAATTTGATCAAAATTCTAACTAATTACTTATGCATGCAAAAATAGAAATTGTTATTTAGAGACCTCCTAGTGAGTGAGGCTCACAAGATTAATCTTGTTGTGTTCACTTACCACTAGGTTTAAAAATAATACTATGGGAATGTTACGGTTTAAATAATCAAATGGCTAAATATAAAGAATATCCAATGAAATTTAAAGGAAGATTGATTGGATCCTTTTAATTATTATCTTTAAATATCTTAAAATTGTGTTAGTGGAAGGATACTTGTGAAAAAAAAGGAGTTTCAAGGCTTTCTTGAGTGAGTAGAATTATTAAGCTAAAGTAGTATTTTTAAGCTATTTAATAATAATATTTTATTAATACGAAATAAATAATTTTAATAAATATTTATTTTTTTTATACATGAACATCTTAATTATGGGATTGATAAGAAAATTCTAGATTTGATTTCAAGTATCTAGAAATGACATATTTGAAATTAATAATAGGGAGCTAATCCATTTAGTTTGAAATTGTATTCATCTCAAAACCATGTCCCTCGATCAACTAAAATTGAGTCTATGTTAACTATTTAAATGAAATATAAAAGGGCTTAATAACATATTTTTTGGGATATTTGTGAACGAGTATGTGAAAAATAATAATAATAATAATAATAAATTTATTTCTGAGCATTAGCAAACCTGTCGGCTCCATTCATTATCTTCCCTACACTTTACTCTACTTATTGGTCCATTATTCACTGACTTTTTCACACATTTGATCCCGATGATGAAATACAGAGGTTGATTCGAAACGTCGATACAATAAAATCATGAATGTGATGACTCCGGAAAATTACACTACACAAAATGAAGATCGCAGAAGCCTCAAATCTACAAAACTCAAAGTTATTGTAAAAAAATCTAGATAATATAAAAGTGACCTAGAATTTTATGGATTAAATCAAATTGCTACTATTACTATAAGAAAATGTAAATTATTTGTTTCCCTATTATCTTATCTTAGCTTAAAGGAAAATTAAAAATAAGAAAGCTACAATCTTTCTTAATTTTTTTATCAACATGTATAGTTGAAATAGTGATATTTGCTAGTTGTGAAAAGTCTTTTAAATAATTTATGTTATTATAATATTGTGAAATGTAATTGAAAAATAAAAGAATTAATTTTAATATTGTAAATTTGATCAAAATTTTAACTAATTACTTATGCATGCAAAAATAGAAATTGTTATTTAGAGACCTCCTAGTGAGTGAGGTTCACAAGATTAATCTTGTTGTGTTCACTTACCACTAGGTTTAAAACTAGTACTATGGGAATGTTACGGTTTAAATAATCAAATGGCTAAAAATAAAGAATATCCAATGAAATTTAAAGGAAGATTGATTAGATCCTTTTAATTATTATCTCTAAAGCTCTTAAAATTGTGTTAGTGGAAGGATACTTGTGAAAAAAAAGGAGTTTCAAGGCTTTCTTGAATGAGTAGAATTATTAAGCTAAGTAGTTTTTTAAGCTATTTAATAAATATATATATCTATTAATTACGAAAATAAATTAATTATAATAATATATTGAATTTTTTTTTACAATGAAATATCTTAATTATGAAGGATTGATAATGAAAATTTCTACATTTGATTTCAAGTATCTAGAAAATGACAATATTTGAAATTAAATAATAGGAAGCTATCCATTTAGTTTGAAATTGCATTCATCTCAAAACCATGTCCCTCGATCAACTAAAATTGAGTCTATGTTAACTATTTAAATGAAATATAAAAGGGCTTAGTAACATATTTTTTGGGAATTTTTCCTATATTTTGTTGGTGTTTTTGCATAAATATTTGTTGATTTTTATGTAGACCCCATTACGTGCAATAAGCTAAAATAAACTAGTTAACATGTTAGTCAATTTGGATATAGTAAGTGACCCTCCATAAGAAATTTAACATTCAACCCAAGAATAGTGATGGGAGGGAAACCCAACCATCACCCAATCATTGTATTATGCACCTTTTCCCCTTTGTATTTGGATTTAGCTTTGGCATATTAAAATATTAAAAGTTTAAAATAAACTGAAATAAAATTATGGTTAAATAAAATCATAGAAACAAAGTAGAGTTTATTTGGAAGCTGCATTTAGTCACCATGTGGATAGATATCTTATCTTGATTATTGGTTAGATGGCTAGAATATATTAATAAGTGACTAAATATGTCATTATTATTGTGTTATAATGTAGAACCAACAGTTACGTTTATCTCTTAACACATGTTAATTTTGAAATAAGTAAATAAATGCAACTTTTTCTATTTAAACATGGTTTTTGAGGTGTTTTTGTTTGCTTCCCATGTTTGTTTCTAACTAAATTTTTCAAAGAAAAAAACTATTATATTCAAGAGTGATGAATATACATGTTCATGTCTTAAAATGAAATTGTTTATGTTTCAATAGCTAAGATATACCTCTGAATATCATAAATCAAAACATTGCATACTAAAATGTCAAAAAAAACTACAATGTTTCCACCTCTTTCTATGTGCTTCACCACTTGTTGATTTTCCTAGAGAAGTACTTAAGTAATTCCAAACTAAACTATTTGAGAAAAGGTTAAATAGAAACATAGTGTTTCTTTGCATGAGTGATTGAGGTTTTTCAAATCTTTATGGAAGAAAATACATAATGAAAATAAAGAAAAATCATGTACAAATATTCAAGATAGTAAAGGGGCATAGTTGTTGTAATTTTAATAAGTTCATATTTAGTTTGGTAATTTATCCATTCAAAGTAGTAATATAAAATGGAAAAAGACTAACTAAAACATTCATATGAAATGGGAGAAATTCTATAGTCAATCTAACTAACAATACAAGAAAGAGATCAAGTATATTTAGTTTAGATGTTCTTAAGCGTTCCTTCAACTAACTAAACTCAACAATTCCTTTCCTTTCTTTTCTATAAACCTGTACCATATCATACAAAATACATAAAATAAATTGTCAGCATCAAGAAATCAACATGCAACAATCAATGAAACAATATGACACCAATCTAAATATTCCTTATAAATATAAGTAGCACAATCTCTTCCCATGACCTTTAAATTCTAATCAATCATTTAATCACTAATAATTTGATAAAATTCAACAACATTGAGATAGGTTCACTTGAAAAGTTTAGAAATATTACATAGAAACATCGTCTAACCATAGAAAAGGAAGTTAAGCTACTAACCCATGATCAAAGTTATAATTGATTTAAAAATAATTTCCACTTTGGAAATTAAGAAATGAGACCTTTAAAGGTTATAAAATGAAATCATATCGTCATTATTTAGAAAAGGAAATTTATAACTCTATAAGAAATTGACTTTGAGAAACATCAATGATGAAAAGTCTTTTAAGGTGTCACAACATTGACTAGGAATTTTCATTCCTGCTTGTAGGATCTTGATGTTCATCACTACATTCTCAACTATATTAACCATTTTTTTTCTTGGTTTGGTTGCGAATAAAGTGTTATATTAACCCATCAATGATTATTATCTATGTTGTCAATAAATCCAATGACCAAGTATCTTCGGGCCTTCTTCCTGTAAGACAAAAAAGTGGAAATCAAACTCAACTATATATTAAATATTGACCTCAAAAAATGATGTACACAGTGTTCATATAAATACATCATGAAAGCATTGATTTAGTTTTTGGGTCTTCTTGGACTCTAATAAAAAATCACCCTAATACACCATAACCCAAATCACAACTCGAGCATTAGGTGTCTAACATTTTCCCCTTAACCCGAAGGGATTTATCAAAGTCTAAGAATGAGAGCTCAAGATGAAAAAATACATCTTAGGCAAGAGATGAATGGCTCTCAAAAATGATTTTTAAGGATGACCACAAACCAAGGATGGTAAATTTTGAGAGAAAACGCAAATGATACTTGCGTATGGAACCTTCATAGCAATTATCAGATCAATGAAAACTTGTTAACTCTAGAACCATCAATGTAGTTCCTCAAACAATTCTGAATCTGGAAGTGGTTGTACAGGAATAACACATTAAAAAAAAACTGAAGTCTCTCTAGCGGTAGCAGCTCTGGCTCTAACTAGTACCGGTTGTGGCTCAAGCTCACTTGTGGAACACTAACTAAGGCCCGCTTGAAAAAATATTCAAACTTGTAGTAGACCATCAATAATTCCCCCCTTGTTAGATACACGGTGATAAGATGAAATACTCTTCATCACTGGAAGGCTTGTAAATACTCTCGAACATACCCTGCATTATGACCTGTAAAACTTCTTGGTTGTTTTGGAATCATCCCAAGAAGAAATCCACCCAAAATTAATTATCTTTCTTATGGTATTCTTCTTTCCGTCGCACATGTTTGAATGGTCATTCTGCTTTCCACAATGTTGACACGGGTGAAAATCAAAACATTGATCTTTCACATGTCCAACTGTGTCACAATGTTGACATCGATTAATTTGTTCTAGAACAACTTCTTCTAGAAATCCAACTCTATGAAATTGTACAGATTTAGAAAAATCAAGCATATAAAAAGATACATCCAATATATCCTTGTTATATCCCAAACCAATTCTGTGTTTTTTATGTATAAATTTTTCCAAGAGTCTTATGAAGTTTCTGAGAATGACATACTTCAAATGCTAAATTATAATTAACACCTAGACAAACTAAACCTCTTGTACTACTCTCAACCCTCTCTCCTTGATCACAACCTCTCTACAAATCATATGGCATCTGCACTTGTCAAATTGGCCTAAAGAAATAACTCAGGTAGCACCACAAATATGCCCCACCAACTTGGTCCTCCTCTTCCTACATAAGGTCGCATCTCTTCCTCCTCAATATTCTCTAGTCAAGTAGTGCCTCTCACCCTCCTCAATACCTCTCAACCCTCCACAAGTGCTCTAATACCTTCACAGGCTCCCTTGACAGTCTTGCCAAGCCCCATTATAGAATCCATATTATCCCTCAAGGGGTATGAAGCCTACTCAACATTATCCTCAACAAGACACTTTCTTGTTCACCACAATCCATAGGCCCCCTTAACCCTAAAAATTTTGAGGCCTGTTTGGCCTTCACCTCCATAAGGTGCTCTCTTTCGAGCCACCTTTAATGGGCCCTCTCATAGCTCAAGGGGTCTGAAGCCTACTCAACCTTATCCTTCATAAGATGATATCTTTCCAACAACCTTCCACTAGCCCTCTCGTCACTTATAGTATCTAAGGACTAATCAACCTTCTCCTCCAAAATATTCTCTCTTGTTGACCACAAAATTGGATCACTAGCCCTTGTAATTATACTTTTCCAAAGGGTGTAACACCATGGATCATAATATCATGGGTCATCAGAATACCATGGTAAGACCATGGATCTATAGGTGCAAAACCCCAAAACTGAGCCCACTTGCACCATGTGCGAGAATACTTTTGATACTACTAAAAACATAAAAAAAAAATACTAGATGTCGATTTTCATGCCTTCCTAAAGGAATTAGCACTTAATTCATCTAAATTTTTTATGAATTCTAGAGTGTCCTGCTATAAGCGATGAATGAAATTACTATAAGATCCTTTGTTTTAAGGAAAAAATATTTACTAGAACAATGTACCTTTTTTAAGATAATGTATGTAGCTACCATGTATATTATTTAGGAGCATTTGGATCTTCTTAAATCATATGGATGAATTGAATGATGGTATCATTTCCCAAACATCCTTGATTGTATTTGTAAATCAAACCTAGAATGAGTAATGATAAGAAAAAGAGGGATTTATCCTCCTCAAATTGCCAAGAAAAGGGATCAACTACTACATTGTCTTTACCCTTCTTGTATATAATATCTTAATAATACCCTAGTGGCTTCATGACCCACCTATGTTTCACTGGTGAGCATAACCATTGTTTGAGGAGTTACTTCAAAATATAACACTTAGTCTTGATTTAGAAACATAATAGTATGAGATAAGGATGTTGGGTATGTAGTAGAATGACCATCATCTCTTTCTCATAGGTGAATTCATCCAAATTGTAGTCACATAATTTCTTACTAGTGAATGCCAAACTGCACCTTCTCACATCAATATGACTCCAAGACCTCTTCCCATGGTATAACGTTCCATGTCAAAACTCTTAGTAAAATCTAGGAATTATAATTTCTACAATATACATATGTCATCTTTCAAATATAAGAAGACATGTTGAGTGGCCTCACTCTGAACAAAGGTATTCTCTTTTAGTAGAAAGGTTAGTGAGTAGTAATTTTCTTATAAATTTTGGAAAATTTCCTATAATAGTTAAGTCCTAGGAATCCATATAAACTCTTAATGGTCTTAAAAAGAAGCCAAGGTTCCATAGTTGCAACTTTCTTGGGACCAACTTTTACTTCCTCCTGACTTAGAATGTGCTCTAAAAATTCAATCTTAGAAACCCAAAAAGCATATTTAGATCATTTTACAAATAGCTAGCTATCTTGTAGAATTGTAAGGCCTTATGAAGATACTTCATGATATTCCTATATTTTGTTTGTGATCACGATATTATAAAAAACTCCATTAAATTGGATACACCATTAAATATATATTAAACATGTTTTTATCAAAAGAATTAGTTAAATGAAATTAACAATAACCATA
>APFE031723538.1:0-14473 GCA_000404065.3 Pinus taeda
AGCTGTGTGAACAAAGTAGTTATAGTGTGTAAAGGAGATCTGAACATAATTAAAGAGAATTATTCTGGAATTACTTATGTATGAACTATTTTACTTCTATTATGAATGCATTCGATTATGTTATGTTGAATACTAGTTTTATGATTTTATGTTGTATTGATGCATGAATCTATGTGTTTTACTTTTTTATATGAATGCAAGTAAGAATATTTGTTTGTGCAAAGATAATTGTAGTGCATGGTGAAGTTATCAACTACTTAAGCTAATTTGGGTAAATACAATAGTAAGAGTAATTACAGAGGCGTATAAGTGTCCAACTTGCCTATTTAGGGTAAGTGAAGGACGATCGTAGACCTTCGCGAAGGTCTATATCGATAAGCCTTAAAAAAATTATCCATCTGTGTGAAGGAAGGATTTGGGTGTAAAACAACATCACTACCATCTCAAGGTGTGGAAACTTGGTTTTTTCATCCCCCAATACTACTTCGGGTGAGTCCAAACTCCATGGATTGATGTCGAAAGGGCCAGTAGTGTAGGGATTTTCTTGGCTAATTAACGTTCATCCTGGGTGAGGGCCCATCAAGCCAACAAATGGTTACTTTGCAAGGACCAAGATCTGCATAAAGACATGTGTGATGTTGCGTCACTGAAATCCAACTAAGAAAGAGATTGAAAATTTGTCGGATAGAAAGATCCATGAATCTGCGATTGACAAAAGAACAGTGGTTGCATAGATATTTGTACATAGAGATACACGACATCTTCTTTTGTTCCTTCTCGGTCAAGTTATATGAGTGGATCGCAAAATTGGTAGACGGCCAAGGAAGATGGAGGCTTGCTAGTCTAATAGTCTAGACACCAAAGTTAGTGTAGACATTAGAAGCCTATGAAGATAGGATCACATGTGTTGTTGGTCATTGGCTCAATTGTATCATAGGAGGATGTGCGATAGAGTTTACGGTCAATACCTAGGTTAGCTATATCAAAGCGGAACACCACTCATCAAGGGGCCATGGGGTAAGTATTTAAAGTCTTTAATTACTTGGATTAAGATGCTTTTGTTTAAAAAGTCGGTTATGCATCTACATTGATGTTTGGGGCCACTAGGAGTGTAAAGACCTTTAGAAATACAGGGAAAGTAGGCCTTGAATATAGTCCACTAATTGAACCTCCCCTGAGTGATGATGAGGAAGCAACACAGGCTTCTCCGTAGAGTGTTGTTCAATTGATAAAGCAAGGTTCCCATGAATAACCCATCCACCCACACCACCTCCAGCTTCACCTTTGCCACATAAACCTTTTCCTACACCATCGCCACCTAAGCCACCGTTTAGTATGGTGAACTTAGTAAAGCTACCTGTGTTGAAAGGCTTTGAAAATGAGGATCTTTACCAACTTTGGTTCGTCACAAAGGCTATATGGGAAGCTAAGGGTATCATAGATGATAAAATGAAGAAAGCAACACTGGTTACTGTTTTGCACAATCACACAGTAACATGGTACATTAAGTACTGCACTGATAACCTGACATCTGTGTTAGTAGCTATCCAAACCACACTAAATAAATAATTCAGTAGACCTAAGTCTGAATTGCAATCAATTCTGGGATTCAAAGAGATCATGATGAAGCCTCATGAGACACCCTTGGATATGGATCATAGATTCAAGTGTATAATCCATGAAGCTCACATGAATATGACAGATGGGAAACACCACGAATGGTTTTTCGCCTCACTCCTACCTCATCTCAGGGTTGTGATATCACAAAACAAGATTGGGACCCGGGCGGAAGCCCTGGAAATTGCGATGAGATTACATGAGACACTGATACAAGATGTTAATTTGGGGGTTCAATAGATTCATGCACAGTTGTAGAACCTTTACCTAGAGATTTAGACTCTGAAGAAAGATAAAACAAATAGGCTAGAGGTGTGCGAAGAAGTTTGGTGCTTGAAGTGAAAAAGTCAAGTGCATAACATAGATCACTATCCAGTCTTCGAAAATTATGTTGCACGAGGGGGACCAATTCCTCTAAGGCTGGAAGCTTAAACAAGATCATGTACAGGGCTTGCGCTATGGTGTGCTCACTGTCACGTAGTTGGAAAACATGTGACAGACAATTACCATTTGTTGTAGAAATTTCTGTACACACCACAACAGCTCTTCTGCAACTTCTGCCAATCAATGGGTCATGGTGAGTGCAATTGTTGTAGTTACAAGTTAATGGTGGATAGAACGTCTGAATATAAGGTGCAGGCACAAAACCAGCCTCCGAACCAAGGTATTGGAGGAGCATGAGGTGAATATCAGGGGCACAGACGAGGCTGAGGTGGAGGAGGACCTCGTAGAGGTCGGGGACAAGTCATTTGTTACAACTATGAAGGGTCGGGACACTACACGCAAGACTTCCCAAATCCTACATGTATGTCATGCCGATATTGTATTCAGTTTGACCACGCAACTAAGGATTGCCTGGTATTGCTAGCTAAGATATGTGAAAATGGGGCACAACCTTTGTAGCCAACTCAAAACCTCCAGATGATGAGGGATGAGACTTACAAAGAGTATCCCAAGGTAAATATTGTGCTGCGAAGTGGGATGAGGACTGGAAAATATAAGGAGAAGTAGCCTAAAGAAAGTGAATGGGTCTGCAAAGCTATAGAAAGGGAGATCGAATTTGATTTGAAGCATGCACAGAAAACAAATTTTATGGAAGCAAAGAAAAACTTCGTTGAGGCCTCTACCTCAAGAATCTAGGACAATCTAGCTGAAGAGATGGACCCTTCAATTCTTACTACTTTCTTGGAGACCTATATGAAGCTGTTGTGTGATAGAAAAGTTGTGAAAGGAATACATGAACTCATAAATAAGTGTTCTGGGAAAGAAAACACTCATGATGGACAATGCGTAGTCAAGAATATTGGTAGGCATAAGGCATGAATGTGGCACGAAATAAGGCTCACTACACAGATAGGAGAATATGAGATGGATCAAGTAATTTTGGATCTAGGGTCGGATGTGAGTGTCTTAGCTAAACAAACCTCGAAGAGGATGGGGAGACCTACACTGCAATGGTCTCTGATGTATTTAAGAATGGAAAATCAATAGAAAATCATCCCCATAGGATGATTACAGGCAGTGACAGTTTTCTGACTTCGAAGTGATAGAGATTGTGGATGATAGCAATCCATACCATGCACTCCTTTGGATCGATTAGGCCACCGAAATGAATGGGCTAATCAATTTGAAGAAGTAGAAGATGATATATTTGAATAAATCACTTCGGATAGTAGTTCCCTTAGACCTTGCAGAAGGACCGCGCTATACGGAACCGGTCTACAATTATGACAGTGATCATCATCTAGACCAGATCTATAAGATAATAATGTGAGATCAGGATTGGGTGATGCCAAAAGTAGATGGATGCAGTTCTTGGGACCGCAAAAGTTCCTGCACATCAGATTGAGATAAGGAGTTGGAAGACTGGCAGAATAAATTGCATGAAGTATCTACTCTATGTTGTAATATGATGACCATGTCATTATGCTATGTATCATCGGAGGTAAGGAATTTTTCCTACTATGATGGTTTAACTAATGTCTATAACATTTTGGATGCATTCGAAAGGTAAGTGCAAGAGAAGCATTGTTTCCAGGCCCTAGATTGGGTGTTGTGCGCTATAACTATGAGATGGTGGACTACGCACAAGGACAATTTTAATGATTGGTACGTATATCAAAAGATGATGAGATTGTGATTTGGTCACCCAGAAGTGCAGCTAACAAATAAATGTGATGGAAGGGATGATCCATTCGATCACCTGGCCAAATGGACTAAGGTTTATGGAGAGGAGCCTCAGCCTGAATAGGCGCATTTATTTTGTCATACTTTTGATGTAATACAGTTGAACTAGTACCTAGAAATAGAGCTCTACATTGACATTGAAGAATGGGATGTTTTGTGACAATGATTCTTGCTGATGTTTAGCTCTGAGAATCTGTTTGAGAGTATTAAGGAGGAATTGTAGGAAGTTAAGGCAGTAATCTTCAAAGTACCACAGGATCCCTTGGACTTAACTCAACCAGATTGGACCACCTAGCTAAACCACGTAATGGAGTGCTACAATGTGACTATCGAAGAAGAGTATGAGAACCCAAGGAAAATTATAATCCGAGAGACTGAAGGTCACTACAAAGTTGAAGGACCACAAATTTAAAATTCAGTTATCACAACACAACTGAAAACAAAACAACTGAACATTGGGATAGAGGTAGAGCCAAAGTTTTCAAAGATTGGGGACTATTAGGATGATGCAACAGTGGATAAGATTGGTAAATTGCTATGTAAATAGTAGGACTTGTTCCCTAATAAATTCCCAAACCTGAAGGGGATAATAGGGGACCTAGGAGTCATGAAAATTACATTGAAACCAAATGTGAAGATGATCAAGTCGAGGCCTTAACGTCTCAGTCTGAAGTATAAAGAAAGTGTCCATTTAGAGTTGGATAAAATGCTTATGGTGGGCATCATTGAACCAGTATAAGAGTCTCATTGGGTAAGCCCAATGGTAGTTCAGCACAAGAAACAGAAAGATGAAATACGGATATGTGTAGATGTTAGGAAGTTGAAAGACACTTGCGTACATGATCCATTTTGAACTTCATTCATTGATGAGGTGC
This sequence comes from Pinus taeda, assembly GCA_000404065.3. Lineage (NCBI taxonomy): Eukaryota > Viridiplantae > Streptophyta > Pinopsida > Pinales > Pinaceae > Pinus > Pinus taeda. Next base: position 4,680 of record APFE031723538.1, read on the forward strand.
TCGACAATGTAGGAGGACAAGAGGCATATTCATTCACCGATGGGTTCTTGGGGTACCATTAGATCTAGACTGTGTGAGAGGATAGAAGTAAGATGACTTTAGTGACTTAATGGGGATGCTTTTAGTATATGGTGATTCGATTTGGACTAAAGAACGCGTTGACGATCTTCTCGCGTGTAGTCATTACGGTGTTTAAGGATTTCGTTCACAAGTTTTTGGAGGTATACTTAGATGATTGGATGGTGTTTTGGTTGGTAAAGTACAACGTAGATATTCTACGCTTGATGTTGCATACATGCCAGAGGTACCAGATCGTGCTCAATTTGAACAAATGCTTGTTTGTGTCCCTTTTGGGATCTTGCTGTGTTTCATGGTAGGTAGACAAGGATTCACGTTAGACCTTGCTAAGATCATGATCAAAATTAATTTCGAGGCACGAAGAAGTGTGAAATAGCTGCGTGCAACGTTGGGGCATACAAGATACTGTAGAAAGTTCATCAAAAGCTATAACCATATTACCACGCCAATGGAAAAGCTACTAAAGGGGGATGTTACGTTCGATTTGAATGAAGAGTGTCAAAAAAGCTTCGACGTGTTGACAGAAAAGATAGTCACCACATAGATCCTAGTCTCCCCACATTGGAAGAAGGAATTTCATGTGTATGTCAAAGCGTCATGTATTGCACTCGAGGCAGTACTAACACAAGCCGGTGAGGGAGAACTAGATCATCCTATAGCGTTCACAAATAGGATGTTTTCGAAAGCTGGGAAAAATTATTCAACAATAGGGCATGAAGGGTTGGCCATGGTGTACGGGCTCGAGAAGTCCATACACTACTTGCTAGGTGGACACTTTAAGATGTATACAAACTATTCTGCATTGAAGTACTTGGTGAACAAGCCTGTGTTGGGGGGAAGGAGATATGAGATGGCTAATGATGTTCGAGGAATATGACTTCAAAGGACCAAACCATCTATCGTGCATTGAAATAGGAGAGGAGCCTACAAATTTAGACAAAGGACCGCCTCACACATAGCTCTTTGCAGTGTGTGTTGCGGACAATAATTTTTTGGATATCATACACTTCCAGGTGATGAGAACAATGCTGGAAGGGTATACTGGTCAACAAAAGAAGGAGCTAGTGGTGTACACAATAGACTTTTATGTCATTGCATGGAATTTATATAAAATGGGCTTAGATTAAATTCTGTGATGTTATGTACTAGACTTTGAATGAAAGAACATCCTTGCTGACGCTCATGGAGGAGCTGCAGGAGGATATTATGCAGGAAAAACAACAACGCAAAATATTTTGCGTGTGGGGCTATGGTTGGTGATGCTTCATAAGGATTCAAAGGCTTATTGTAAGGCATGTGATGCATGTCAGAGGATGGGTAGGTCATCGTGGAGGGATGAGATTCCTCTAAATCCGCAGATGTCATTGTAGTTGTTTCAAAAGTGGGTGATTGATTTTGTAGGACCAATTCAGCCTCCACAAAAGAAGATGGGTGTGTGGTAAATCATCACCTCGACTAAATATTTGACTAGGTGGGTGAAGGCACATCTTGTGAAGGATTGTACACGGGAAACAACAAGAATGTTCATTTTCTAGTATGTACTGACTAGATTTTCTTTCCTGAAGATTTTGATGAGCGATTGTGGTACGCATTTTCTCAATGAAACAATCAGTGCATTGATGAAGGAGTTCCAAGCTTATCATCAGAAGAGTCTGCCATATCACTCATAGGCTAATGGGATGGTGGAAGAGTTTAATAAGATATTGGATAACATGGTGATGAAGGTCTGCAATGCATAAAGGAATGACTGGGGTGTGCACATACTCTTGGTGCTATGGGATTATATGATGACTTGCAAAAATTTGATTAGACAAATGCCTTTTTGGTTGGTTTATGGCATAGAGGTTGTGATGCCGATGGAGTATATTATACCTAATCTATGCATAGCTGCATTTACAAGAATGGTAGATCATGGAGCCTTGAAGAAAAGCCTCGCGCAGCTAACAGAGCTCGAAGAAAATAGATTTTGGTTGGATTCCATTCGCAAGTTAAAAAGGAGCATGAAAAGGCATGGCAAAATCAACACATCAAACTACCCACCTTTAAGGTAAATGATTTAGAGCTATTATATGATGGCAAGTTTGATAAATTTCCAAGAAAAATTTAGATGCATTGGCTGGGGCCCTATGTCATCAAGGAGATTACCGATGGTGCAGTAATTTAGTTGGTGAAGTTGAATGGAGAGCAATTTTCAAAGAAGGTGAATGGAATTTGATTGAAGCCATACACTAGGGATCTGGCTAGATCGCTATATGGAGGAGGCAGAGTCTTAGCATTCTAGGCAGCTGAAAGGAGGCACAGGAATATAAACTACACTGCCTTGGTTTTAGAGTTACACAACTAGGGAGCTACGCGGAAGGGAGAAATGTCACAGTATTGGTGGAAGTTGTGGAGTATCAAATAATGTATGTTGCGATGGTTATTTTAGTATCTTTTCATTAGAGCTTAAAAGCCTTTTGCATTAGAAACTTAGATAATAATGAGGATTTATAACAAAACATGTGAGATTAATAGGAAACGCTGATAATTGTCATTCCTAGATGCAGGAGGGAGGAAAAATGGAAAGTGGCCATCCCAAAGGAAAAGACAAAGATGAGCTAACTGTTGTCCATGTGACGGGAGACCGCAAGCAAACCAGATCAAAATGGATCAACCTAGGAAAGGAAGCAGAGATACCAGCTCGGAGCAGAAAAGGAAAGAAGTGACTCAAGATTAACGATTCTACGAATCCCTCAGGATCTTAGATCCTGAGAGATCGCTATTTTATCTATTTTCTGTATCTAGATATCTTCGTCATCATCCTTATATAAGGGATAACGTTGTTGGCTAGAAAGGAGAACTTTTTAATGTAATTTCTTTTAAGAAAGATCAAGACTATGATCTCTATGTCCTTTTGAAGACTTGAGTTACTGTAATTATACTTCATGCATTAATACATAATTGGTTACTCTTTTATTTGTGAACCTGGATCAATCTTAAGTGGTGTACCCGTGGAGGCTAAGGGCCCGGCCCTGGAGGACACTTGCTCTTGTACCATTACGCGTGGTTTCTGTGTGGTTTGTTTATAGATGTGATCTGGTAATATCTTGTGCTTTAAGGACGTTTATATTATATGCTCTGTTATGTTTAATTCATTTAATGTTCCTGCAAACAAAAGTCTTATATTGACACTGTATCATGTTACCAATCCTTTAAGTGTTGATTAATGTCTACAGGATACTGTCATTGCATTACAGAGTTTATTGCGATTGTGCTTTAGCATTACAACAGTTATCTTGAAAAGTCTGATTTCACATGATTATTGAATCCTTGAATGTTACTGTTTTCATCTTGAGATGCAATCGTATGCTTTTATTTAGAGCAATAACATAATCAGATTAAGCACGTTGTGTTTCTATGGTTTTAATCGGTAGTGATGTTCCATAGTATGTGTACATCTTTTAAGAGTGAAGGATTGATGTTTTGATTGGAGTGATTAAACAGAGTTACAGCTTGACGAACTTGGTTACTGCTTATTTCAAATACTGTTCCATTTTAGTTGTTGTTCCAATTTTGAATTGTTGTTCCATTTAGTTGTTGTTCCATTTCAATTGTTGTTCCATTTCAATTGCTATTCCATTTCAAGATTGTTGATTTGTTGTTTTATCTACTTGCCATTTCTTAAGGACGTTCTCAGGCTATAGTGAGCATCAGCATCTGCTACCTGGCTCCCAAACCTTTGATCTACTCCCATCAGTTATGAAAGGGATGGGTTATTGCTACCGAACCCTTGGCTGATGTGCTGTTCTATTTCATTGTTATTTCCTTTACTTTCCGTTTCATTTCTATTCATTAAGGATGATCTCAGGCTGTAGTGAGCGCCAACATCTGCTACCTGGCTCCCAGACCTCAGATATGTTCTCATCAGTTACGAAAAGGATGGGTTATTGTTACCGAACCTTTGACTGATGCAATGCTTGGTGTGATTTAGCCTTTTGAAGTAGTTAAGTTGTAGACACGCATCTATTTACTTTTGTAGCTTTTAAACAGCCGTACTACGAGCATTAATCTCACAAGTGCTAAGCCTCAAACTGAGACACTCTTTGAAATAGCAAGACGTTCTCGGATTGACATATTAATGTGAGGTAACTAGAGGTGAAAGAAAACCTTTTTATAGCTCTACATTTTGGCGTCGTTGCCGGGGAAAGAGTGTAGCCATTTGTTTTTTCAGGGTAATGTACGAACGTGCTAGGGAAGAATTGGGTTTTGAAAATGGAAGGTAAGAACCTACATACGGAGCATATAAAAGCCCTGCTCCTTTGCCTGCTTTCCTGCAGATTTTCTACTATCTGCTTAAGAAGGATTTAGTAGTTAAACTAAGTGCATGACTAAGCAGAAAAAGCCGGAGAAAAATCCCAAACCTGTACCAAAGCCAGAAAAAGCTAAGGGGCCGGTGACCCTTGGTATATATATACATATCCGATCTATCCAAGTAAAACTCATCCATCATGTCACTAAAAATATGGAAAATCCCACAAAATCATAAAACTTTCCTATTTCCTAGGGATTTGCTGAATGAGTGGTCCTATTTGACCATCTTTGACTGGGCGTGTTTAAGCTTGGGTTGTCCGAACCAATAGGATTTAGTTCAATCTTAGTTCCCAAGCTTTCTAGAAATGTGTCCATCTCGTGCCCAAGTGTCCTGCAAATATGACATCCATGAAGCCATTATGGGAATTTCTAATTCTATCCAAAAATGCACTTAAAATTCAATTTTCGTAAAAACATCTAAAAATAGAAAAACTAAATTTATATACCTGAATATGCATAAATACATCAAAATGGGGTGTATGTGATGGAAATTTGATGGAAAATATAGAAATTAAGTGTGTTTTCTTAAGCAAAAGTGGACCAAAAACGAGAGCCAACATCTCCCCCTCGCTGATTGACAAGCATGTCCTCATGTTAGTTTCTTTCTCTTGGATATTTTGACCTCTACTGTAAACCATATGCCTGATCCTAATGCTTCTATATTTGTTGGTTCTAGTGCACAATCTATCCTGATTCCCCTTGTACTGTTCTTCCTTGTAACTGGCAGCTTTAACCTTTTGTTTCTCATACTTTGCTTTTCTGCATGTTTTTATCGTTGAGCCACTTGAAATCCTGTTTGCAAAGAATATCATTCTTTCTTTTCAGTTTTCCTACCTCATTTAGTTTTTCATTTTCCCTGACCAACTTTACATTATTATTCTTATATGCTTTGTGTTATTTCTTCAAGTGCTTCTCTAATATCCTTTTTATTTCTAATTGATCTGCCAGTTCTTTCATCTTACTCAATTGCAACTCTTTTTCTAGTTCTAGTGTATCCTTGCCAAATTATGTGGCCTCTACATTATCAAAGTATGATTCTTTTTCCAATGCTTCTTTTTCCAATCTTTCAATTATGATTCTACTTTTTTCCCTGTATAAAGTGTCTCTACAATCTGTACTTCGGGATTTTTTCTACTTGCCTCTGTTGGGCTCTTTCTCCTATGCCTCTTAGGAGTGGATATGATGGATGCCTCCTTCTCAATCATGATAGTATTGTGTTACTTCTTAGATTGATTTCTTAGATAGAGGGGTGAATTCATTATGCCTCTAGTTTCCTGAACTGTTTTGTACTTCTCTTATATGGCATGTTCTTCATGTTGATTTTGGACTAAAAATTATTTCCAAACTAAAAATTATTTCCAGGCTATATCCTCATATTTAGAGCCATACCAATATTTATGGTATAAAGGCCTTTTTTCTCATAAAACACTTGTCACTTGGTCAATTTTCATGGAAGAAATGATAGAACATTATGAGGATACAAAGAGTAACACCTTCTTTATCCAATTGATAAATCTCGAACAAAAGGGTTCAATGGCAGAGCACATTGAGAACATCCAAAAATAGAATATATGGGTAAATGATATTCTAGAGAAGAAAATGGTTGATGTCTTCATAGGGACTTTAAAGGATAACATTCAACATGAGGTTCATCTTTGGGAACTTGATTCATTGGACAAGGCATTCACGATGGCAAGAAAAATTGAAAGTGAAATTATGGAAACAAGAAATCCCGCCACTCACGACTATAATTATGGAAGTGTTTTTTCTCGTAGCCTTCCACAAACTACAAGGTTTACACCATAACAATTAGAAGAAAAAAGAGAAAAAGGGCTTTGTTACAATTGTGATAGCAAATACACTAAAGGTCGTAAGTGTTCTAAGAAGAAATTATTTTACATAGATTATGAAGATGAGTAAGAAAAGGATCTACAAACATCAAAAGAAGAGGATGTACACTAGAAACCCACCCCAGAGAAAGAAGAAATGAATCTGACCATATCTTGTAAAGCATGGAAAGAATTACCACTCCAAGATAGAAGGACATATCAATAAGAGAAAGCTTCAAGAAGTGAAAGATCACATCAAGAAAGAAGAAACGAATCTGACCATATCTTGTAATGCATTGGTTAGAATTACCACTCCTCAAATTATCAATATAGAAGGACATATCAAGAAGAAAAATGTTTAAGAATTGAAAGATCACATCGAGCATCAAGAAATGAATCTCACCATATCTTGTAATGCATTGGAAGAAATTACTGCTCCTCAAACTATCAAGATAGAAGGACATATCAAGAAGAAAAAGGTAAGAGTGTTGATTGATTCGGGTAGTACCCATAATTTTATTCATCGTAAAATAGCTAAGGAATTGAATTACTTCCTATATCCAACACCAGAGTGTCAAGTGATGGTTTCAAGTGAAGGAACCATAAAGTTCTCAATGTTCCATAATATCCAGCTATCCATGGGAGGATATGTATTGAATAGCCCGATTCTTTCCATTCAAATAGGTGGTGCTAATGTTTTACTAGGAGTCCAATGGCTACAAGCTTTGGCCACGATAGTTTTTAATTTTGAAGAAATTTTATTGAATTTCTTTTGGAAGGAAATGAATTTGAATTGAGGGGTATTGAAGGGAAACCTAGAAAGATAATAAACTCTAACAACATGAAAAAGCTTCTAAATAAAGAACAACGTGGTGTAATTGCACAATTATGTTCACTAGAGGATCCCACATCGAAATCATGTATTTCTTCAGATCTTCAAAACGTTTTGGACAACCATTCCAAGGTATTAGAGGCTCCCAAAGGCCTCCCACCTATTCTTGATCATGATTGTGCTCTTCATTTGATTCCAGGAAGTGTTCCTCCAACCATCAGGCCTTCCAAATATCCATATGCCCAAAGGAGTGGGAACTCATTCAAAAGTTGCAGAAGATCCCAGTTCAAACAATATTGTGAGTACATGACAAGGAAGGAAAAGTCATATTGGAAGCTGAAGTAGTCACGGAATTGAGAAATTGATACCTACGAAATATATCAATTTCAGAGTATCTCATCAAGTGGAAGAAATTAGCCGCTGAAGATTCCACATGGGAGGACAAGAATTTATACAGAAGCATCAAGAACTAGTGAAACGTTGAGGACAATAACTTATGAATGAGAGGGGCATGTTAGGTCCCTATACTAATAATGTAACTCCTTATTGTTATTAGTATAACACCCTTATTATGTTGTTGTGCCCCATAGAAGCCCACTTTTGTTATTACTGTGCCCTCAAATTATTATTGTTATCTCGAATCTGATTATATTATGGCCCCTTAGACTTCTATATATAGAAAGGAGGCATTTTCATTTGTATCATCCAAGAATTGTTCATTTGTGTAATGTAAAGTAGGTTTCCCCCTTGAAGAGCCTTATTTCCAAGGCATTCATCTATCTTTTCTATCTTTTTTGTGTTGGTTTCGTAAGATATACATCCATATTTTTAAGGAATATATAACATAACATTTAACACCTATTTTATATAAGAAATATAACATATAAAAATTTAACAATATATCGAACATAACAATAAAAATACAAAAATATAACAAGAAATATAATCTAAAAAAGCTTAATTAATGACATGTATATATATAATGGAATTGATACACAAAAAAAACAATTCAAAAAAGTACAAGTCATTGTTTCCTTAAATTCAAGACAAGATAATACATATGCTATAAAATTATGGTTCAATATTGTAACTTCTATGAAAAAATATCTACATTTAATATAATTTCGTGTGTTCCATTCATATGAAATATGTTAGTGCCAAAATTTTAGGAATTGTATCATGACAATTTATCGATAGTTTCCATTGTAATATATTTTTCCTACTTTTTACTTCTTGCCACTACAACAGAGCTACTATGACCAAATGGATATATTTGGCACATATAACATTTGGTTGGTAGTTTGGAAAAATAATGTGTTTTTTACATTTCTTTACATCAAAGAAATTCCCCAAGAGTAGCGTTGAAATAAATAGATATGTATAATTTCAAGCAAGAGCACTTTTGTTTTTGAACCGAGAATATATTTATCATTTTCTCTGTTTTGATGGAGTACAAACCTCTTGTTCCATGGATTGGTTGACAATTATTTGGCATCAATCTATCAACCTCACCTATGAAATATTTCAAAAGAGCCTTCTTGACAAAAAATATCAGGTAATGAAATTTAGTGATTTTTAAATATATCATTGTGATAGAAAGACACGTGTACATATATTAGAACTGTGAATATATTACAACTACATATACACCTACCTATGCACATGACTGATCCATGGATTCGATACATGGCTTGAATTTTGATTGCATTAGTTAACAACATCATATGAATCTAGAAGTCAAAAATCATTTTGATTCAATTGATGTCAACTAAGTGAAAGTTTTATGCATGCCTCAACACCATCAAGGTGTCCTTTCCCACGAGTTGTCTCAAATAAATTCCATGTATTACACATGTTATTTTTTATGAAGGTAAGTCAACGAAAGGAATGTTCATGATGATTTAAATTGACCAAAACATCCATTTGAACATACCCAATGTTATTTAAAAGTGATTTGTTGTTCTTTTAAATTCTTATAAATAATATGAAAACAATGTTGAAAAAAACATGTATCATGCATATGATCATCACTAATGTGGAAATGATGCTCTTTAATCACTTCACAATTATGTTCATTACTATCAAAGCCATCAATACCAAGCTTTGAATTCCTATATAAAAAATTATTGCTATAAATACCTGGTATGAATGATAATATACACTTTGTACTTGCATTTGTAGAACAAATGTGTAATTCTCAGTAAAATCAACAACTCACAATATTATTTCATTTGGGAACACATTGCATGATTGTTTGAATTGTAAGTCCAGGAATTTTTCTATATGAGAGTTCTCAATATATTTACATATTTGTTCCCTATTAGAGGAGCTAGTTGGCTCAGCTGACTAGCCCAAAGTTATGTCTACAAATTTGCAATGTAATGAAGGCTAACTAATGATAGACTAAGTAACATGTTTGGTAAGAAGGTCATACTAGAATAATTGTCCCAACAGTCTATATTTTTTTTTTTCTATATACGATTTAATAGTTATGGTTTTGATGTTTTCATATAATAAGATATATTTGTGCTCTTCTAATGGTTCTACATTACTACGTCTCTTTACATATCTGTATATGTTTATCATGTGTTTACTTGATGTCGTTGTACTAGTAATTTTGCGCACCTTTTGCTAGATTACAACATTTGTTCCATCTCTAATAGTTAGAAATCGAGTTACAAAACATGAGAGAATAAATGTTAACA
>APFE031723546.1:2379-17044 GCA_000404065.3 Pinus taeda
AGTTAAATTATTATTTATTATTATATAACTTAAATTAAATTATTATTTATGATTTATAATAATATATTGGTCAACTAACTATTCTTACTAATGAGTTGGTCAACTGAAACTAAAGTACAATAATAACTTCGCAATAACCCTAAAAGACATCCCTTCGCTCTCCTCAATATATATATACTGATCCTCCAATTTGTATTTTACAACCCATTTTGACTTGCATGTGAAACGAAGCAGGAGAATCGGTAGAGGCCAACGATACGCGAGTGTTCGAGCTTCGTCCCTGTCAATCTATTGTAAGCACACTGCAGGTACAATCCATGAAAGTTGGTGAAGACTGTAAATATGTTTTGGGTTTTTGTTATATATGATCCCTAGCTCTCAGCGTTTTATATTTGAGCTTTCCCTTAATTTTGACTTTAGGGTTTTGGATTATTGTTAGGGTTTTGGGATATTTGAGATTTTCCTTATTTTTTAGTTTAGGGTTTCAGGATAGTGTGGAATAGCTTCTCAAGGTTTTCGGATATTGTGAAATAATCTGGTGTTCAATCCTGTTCGTTAATCGCCACTGTTCAAACGATCTCCGCATGTATATAAATGGGTTTTTATCTTGCTTGTGGGTTGCCGTTATTTGCCTTTGCTGAGTGATTAAGAGTGTTAATATTTTTCCAACACTGCATTTGGGATTAGGGTTTTGGAAATACAGGTTTGAATTCTATATTTCTATGAAATTCTAAGTGTTTGAAAGTTTTCTCGATCTGCATACCTAGTGACAGTTTGGCTTAAACTGTATTTTTTAACGTATTGCAGTAGGAAGGTCAAAAGACCCATTCTCTTTTACATAAATCTGTCTTTCGCTGAAGGTTTATTTATGAAATGTTGGACAATATGACATACTTATATTTGACTTTATTTATTTTGTAATCGTTACAGGATTCTCGCTGACCTATCTTTTAGCAGTGAGTTGTACATAAATCAGAAATATTTGAACTATACCGAAAGAAATATAAATTTGGATATGGATGACAATTTGTCAAAGTTTCAGAAGCGAATGAGGAAACCATTGTCTGAAACTACTTCTGCAGCCCAGTTTCAAGCACGCAATGAGGCCGGAGTGAATGGAGCAGTAAAGATGCCGAAATCATCAAAAAAGAGGCAGAAGAAAAATGGGAATTCTGAGAAGAATGGTGACAGCTCCAGGCCTTGGTCAATTGAGAAGAAAGGTGACAGCTCCAGGTCTCCCTCAAGTGGTTTTCCAAAACATTCAACTCTGACTAAAATAAAGGAGGACTATAGAGCTCTGAGGCGTGATTATTTGATTCTAGAAGAAGAATGCGCCACTCTGACGGATGAGGTTATAGAGGTGGAAAGGGACATCGAAATTCTGGAAGCGGAGAAACACGCACTTTTGGATAAGCTGGTGGTGTTAGAGGGTTTGGTTGACGATTCAGATTTGGAACTTCCAGTTAAAAACATTTAACCAGAGACTTGCACTTCTGGATAAGCTGATGGTGTTCGATCATGAATCTTTTCCTTCATCTGTCGTACTATTTTATTTTATTTTTATTGAGTTGGATTCCTTTGTTATCCAATTAGGAAGAACATATTTTCTTTCGGTTAGAGGGCTTGATTGAAGATCCAGATTTCGAATCTCCGACTTAAAAGACATTTAATCAGAATATCATAATTTGTGCTTTAATGTTTAGACCTAGGTGGGGCTTGGTCAGATGAGTTATTTTTCATTTGTGTTTTAATATATCTGTTTTGATGATAGGTGGTGATTGGTGACACGGGTTAAACGGATGTTAACTTAGTCAAAACCTATGTTATTATGACTATTTATTTTATCTAATGTGGAAATTGATTTATTTTTTCCTAAACGATTTGGTCATTTTAGAAAAAGGACTTGTTTTCATTTTAGAATACATATCGAGAAATTTTTAAATTTTTTTAATTAAATAATAGATTTTTAACCAATTTCTTTTTTGTTTACCATTAACATTAATAAACAACGAGGTAGTTTTTAGTTTAACATTAATCTTAATCATTTTATAAATTTAGTTCACTCATTAAAAGTGTAAGAGTTTTTCTATTGTGTTCTTTACTTGATGTGTGGAGAGTACATCTTTCACATAGAAGTTTCCCCAAGGAAAAATCTTAGTTCTTATTAAACAAGTGAAAATTAAGTTTTGCAATGCACCATGGTCCATTTAAAACTAGCCTTTGAAAAGAAAACATCCCATCCCTCATAGAAAGTCCAAAAAACAATATGAAAGTCTTCCCAAACTACATAAGAGTATGGTCAAAATACTTAAATATCATCATAATCCATCCTCAAAAAATATCATAAACAGTTGGAGGATCCAAAAATAAAGTTATGCCATGGATATCACAAAAAACTAAAAATGCAAGTCCATATCTAGTCCTTGTATGAAAAGGCTTATGATAGAGCTTGGCCTATGGTAGAGCTTGAAATGCTTATCTTGATTATGCTCTGATATCTTCCACTGCCACCAGGCTTGCTGTGTTCATGCCTTGGAAAGTTCATGAGTCATGAAGTTCCTTTCCATGTAAATATGAGAATAGGAAATAACCTTCCTTTCAACTACAATACTTCCTCCAACATGAGAATGAGTGTGTGTACATGACATCTTGCTCCTTCATTAAACCAATTAATAACAAAAAGGGGAGCTTTAAGCAATTTTTTTAAATAGAACATAATAATAAATGCTTTAAACTATATATACATCAACAAAATTGTTTATGCCCTATCCCAAGTCACTTTCGAGTTTCAAAAAAAGGTTTTGATGTAAACATAAGACAGTCTCCCCTATATTCACCATTTTCCTGAGAAGCATTGTCAAAGTTGCCCAATGTCGAAATAGGTCTACCACTTTAGGAGAAATGTGTGGTCTTATAGAATTCAGATATTTCCATAATCATATCATAAATAACCAATGAGTATGTTTCCACTCTATCAAGGGTTGTAGCCTTATTATCTAATATTACATGGTTTCTAGCTAACCAAGTTCCCCAACTAATAATGGGCAAAATATTTCTAAGTTTCTTAGGATAAACATTCTCCCACTAGTAAACAAAGACATGATATACCTTGCCATATTAAATTCAAAGATAAGGATATTTGAATAGTGTTCCACATAGCCCTAATAAAGGGACACTCCAGAAAGAGATGGGTAGTTATTTCTTCTGCCACTTTACATAGAGGTCACCAACCCCATGAAGGAAACATCTAGTTTTCAAGTTTTCACCTGTAGAAAGCTTATTTCATAGAATACACCATTGAAGGAGAAGTTATTTCACCAAACAATTGAGTCTTCTTAGCTTCTACAGCCACCAAGCTAACTCTCAAGGTTCCTTGTTTTCCATAATAAACAAGTATCCAGTTTTGGGAGTATATTCCCCATTGGCCATAATGAGCCAAATGCAAAATGTGGTATGTTTCACATTGAATTATTTGGGTCATGCCCAAAATTATTTGGAATAATTGCTTGATAAATTAATTTTTTACCATTGGAGTATGAAATGTTTTATTTGTAGATTCCATTTTCAAAAATGTAACCATTATGTGATTCTTGTTGACTACTATTCATTCATTGTTTCATTCATCAATATCGAGCTTTTGTATCACAATGAGCATCAACCACTTATAATGTCTTTTTTGTTACAAATTGGATCAATATTTTGCATAATTTTATATATATGGCATGTTGCATCAAACTTTTAAATAAAATCATATATATTATTTTTTGAATTAATTTTTTATAATAGCTTTATTTGTATAACAAATTGCATAAATTTTTTTAGTATGAAATTGTTTTCATCACCAAAAATAACCAAATACAATTAACTCTTTGTAATGAAGAGCAATCAAACAACTTTCTCTTCAATTACAAAATCTTTTCTCCCACTTATTTTATATATATAAAAAACGAACACTTATTTTATATATACAATTACGAAATATTTTATCCCATTTATTTTATATATACATAGAAAAAAAATAAATTAAACCTTTGCCTAATTAGATTGACTTGAATACAATATCACCCACATTAACTTCTACGCTATTTAATTTAACTTTAGGTAAATTAAAATTGTTAAAAAAACTTTTTTAATTTCTAATTGTGATATGCATGGGTTAATCCACTACACTATATTAAGCACTCAATTACTGCCAAATGACTTAAGTTCTTCAACAAACCTACATCCTCGATCTGCTTCATGCATAACGAATTGTTTTCCCGCAGTTCGATCTGCAGCCCAACTACCACTCATTTTAATTTCGTTCTCATTCTCTTTGTTCAACTGCCCATTTGACCTGTAATGGGCTAGTGATTCCTTAAATCGTTTTATATTGGTTTCAAATTTCGTAACAATGAACAAACAACATGCTCTGCTGCGACTGAGGAACAATCTTCTTCGTGGCTCTTGTTCCAAGAGTTGTGTTCATCAAAATTTATTTCAACTTGGTTATCTAATCTTTTAACTCTGCGATTTTGATGCACATTTCTATGGAGTTTGTCTATAATACGACTTTTTGGAGATTTTGGTGACGGAATCCGGCGGAAGAAATGAGGTTAAATCTTGATTTTTAGCCGTTAAAATGGTTTTTAACTGCATATTTGGATTCAGCGCCCTGAAAAACCCCTGGGAGCCATTGATTGTACAGAAAATAGCTATCAAACTTGGGATTCCAATGAATTGCTGCCGGATTTTGACCGGAAAAATCCGCCGGAAAAACTTTCAAAAAGTCGCTTTATAGACTACTGCCATTTCTATGGCAAAGGAAATCTTAAAGCCGGGACTTTTAACTGATCTGGTGAAATTTTCATCTAACTACTGGAATTTGAATGAATTCCGATCAGATCCACACTTCAATATCTCAATCTCAGCAGACATTACAAAATATTTTATAAAGAAATATATATTAGGAAGCAACATCTTTTTATAATTTTTTAGTGATAAAAAGTACTTTAAGATGAATGATAATATTTGTTATAAAGTATTTAAAAGGAATGAATTTGGAATATTTAATATATTAAATATAAGCACTTTTTTTATTTTAATATAGTAAAACATAAGTTATGAAATTATAATAATTTTTTTTTATTATTTTATTATATTGAGAAACAAATATAAGGTTTTGAATGTTTTTTTTAAATTTGAAAAATAAAATAAAATAATTATGAAATACTAATTGTTTAAGTACATATATTAATAGTATGAAATATTTTGGTTAACTACACATATTAATGATTTATCACTATGTAAATTGGTATAATATTATCATAAGACTTGTACTAAAATAAGAGTTTTCTCTTTGCAGTTGTCTATAATGCAACTTTTTGAAAGTCTTTTCGGTGGGTTTTTCCAGTCAAAATCCGGCAGCAATTTATTGGAATCGCAAGTTTGATAGCTAGTTTCTGCATAATCAAAACGTCCCAGGGGTTTTTCAGGGTGCTGAATCGTTTCTGCATAATCAAAACGTCCCAGGGGTTTTTCAGGGTGCTGAATCCAAATATGCAGTTAGAAAACCAGTTTAACTGCAACAAATCAATATTTAACCTCAATTTCTTTCGCCGGATTCCGTCACCGGAATCTCCAAAAAGTCGCATTATAGACAACTCCTTTCTCTTTTGTAATAACTTAATTTATTATGAGTGCAAACATATGACTCATTTGATTAATATTGTCAAAGAAATATATTTTCCCTATTTTAAAATTTGAGTTGCATTTTCCCAAGATTGCTCCACCCCTTGCATATTCCAAACCATAAATGAGATGAGAAGAAATATCGACGGACTTAATTGATGGGCTACCCATGTCAAATGGGAAGGACAAAATCTTTGTGATGATAGATAGATTCACTAAATACATACATTTCATGGGTATAAAGAGATCAAACTCTGCAAAACAAATCTCCAAAATATTTTTCAAGAATATTTATAAATTGTATAGGTTTCCAAAGATTATTGTTAGTAATAGGGATGACAAATTTAAAAGAAACTTCTAGGAGTTGATTAAACAAATAAAAGCATGTCTTAACATGAGCTCATCCTACCACCCCCAAACAAATGGCCAAATTGAAATTGTCAATAAATATATGGAATCATATCTTAGCTATTTTGTACATTTGGAAAAATGATGATACAGTTTCACTTATCACATTTCACCAAAAATGATGCCATTTCAAGCTCGCTACAATTATGAACACCCCATATGGAAGGATTTAGCCATAGATGATATATTAATTCCACTAATAAAAGGGTCAATTGTGTTAGTGTTTATAACTCATACATGTATTCCAATAAGGGTGTTTTCTTATGGAAATCATCGTAAAAGTATCATGTTATTTTTTAGAAGTTTACTTAACTAATTAATTAAGTGGCAATTATTTTATTGAAGTGATTTTTAATTAATAAAGTGACTAAAGTGGGTCACTTAAAATTTTAATTAAAACAGAGTCATTTAACTCATGGTTAAATCTCAACAATTAAAGATTAGGTTTTTGACTCATGTCAAATTTATAAAAGAAAGAGATAGGAAAGGACATAGACACACAGAACATTCATTTCAAAAGACACGTGAGTGAATAAAAAAAATCAAAGATCTATTTTTCAGTCCATTGGCAAGGATTTCAACAATATTTCAATGAGAAAGAAAATAGTCTTCAACAAGGACATGAAACTAGTTAGCAGAAAGGAAAAGAGAAGCCATACAACCTAGTAGAGCAGGCCATAACATTGACCATACAAATTTTGTACCACAATGTGGATTCCATATAGTTATACATGTTTCAAAGAAGATTGCCTCGATTTCTATGCAAATTGTAATTCTTAGGGTTGATATTCATTTGATTAGTTCTGAGAGCCATTTTTCCATGTAAGGGATTTCTTGTAAGTTATGAAGGTTATTTTTAAATGATGAATTGATCTAGAATGTGCATTATGTGCAATTACTTTTCTCGTTTTCCACTACATGAAAAATTTAATATTACCACCAAGTAACTAAATCTTATATGTTACTTCAAAGATCTTGAAATATAAAGCTCGAGACATTTGTGATAGTAACCATGGTGAAAGTTGAGGATCAACTTAATGGGGCTTCAAATTTATATCCATATAAGGCAAGAATATCAGTTATCTTGAAGGAGCAAGACTTGTGGGAAGTTGTATCTAACCCTCCTCCATCTTTGATGCAGGCTTAAGGGAGCATGCAGACACCAGTAGTAGTTACCCTGTAGCATAGGTATCATGTGTTATGAAGGACATAAAGGCATAGAGGGTGATACTTGAAGTTATTAAAGATCATTTAATTCTGCATGTTGCAAAAAAAGACCAAGGAGATGTTTGATGCCTTAGTATCACTTTTTCAAAGTGATAACATGAGTCAAAAAATTATTGTCAAAATTAATATCAAAGAGTGTAGAATGAACCCATCTGACAATGTAACCAACTACCTTATGAGGATCACATAGATCTATGCCCATCTTATAAATATTGGAAATTTCGAATTGGATGCAGTTAGTGAATTTTTTTATGAATGGGTTCGCCAAAGGCTTTGGAACCATTCATCATCGACATCTATTCTCCCAATAAGGAGAGATTTTTGGATGACTCCATCCAAGATGAGACTTGTAAAGAGCCCAAAACCAAGAAGCAGGGTGGGAGCAATAGAGGAAAACTTGGCCCTAGTCTGAGAGAGGGAAAGAAATATGGGAAGAAAAGAGATATGAACAAATATCAAATGCTATATCTTCAATAAGAATGGCCACTTTTCTTCTGAATGCCCATAGAAGAAGATGGAAAAGGGGAAGTCATAGACAGTTACAGCGACAACAAAGACACAATTGCGTGAGATTGCTTCCAAGTTCAAGAGTGAATTTTCACTCGTGTCTTGCCTTCTTATGAGAACCATTGTTAGAATTTCCTAGTACTTGAATGACGGTGCCTCCTACCACATGACAAAGAGATATTCAGTATTTTTGCAGCGGATAACTTAGGGATCCATATTGAGCTTGGTGATAATGCCAAGTATGCAATGAAGAGATAGGGGAAAAGTCAATTCTATCTTGAGTCAAGAGGGTCCTTTGATGTGCAATAGGTACTTTATGTGCGTGGCCTAAAGAAGAACCTTTTTCCCATCTTGGTCATGGAGGACAACTGTTATCAGGTTAACATGCAAAGCATGAAAGTGTTCATCTACCTAGAGGGAGCCAATCGAGAGACTGTAGTTTGAATTAGAGTCTGAAAGATCAACCTCTATAGACTTTAAGGTCAACTTACTTAGGCACTAGTGCACACCAATGAGAAAATATGTGAGCTTTGGCACAAGAGTATGGGACATCTCCATCATAGAGCTCTACCATTACTAAGGTGAATGGTCATTGGGTTAACAAATTGGAGGAGAAGTAAAAAAAATCAAACACTAAAGGAAAACCTAAATACCATAAGAAATAGTATGAAGTTGCAAATTGACCAACATAGGTCAAAAAGATAATTTAACAAAAGAGATTGGGTATATTTGAAGCTTCGGCCTTACAAATATTTATCATTAAAATAATAAGGAAAAAACAATCTAGTTTCGAAGTTCTATGAGCCATTTTAAGTTGTCAAGGAAATTAGTCAAGCAACTTATGTTATATGTATCCATAAAATTTTCCATGTTTCTTATTTAAATAGGGTGTTATGGAAACATAAAATAGCACAAAAAACACTTTCTACATTGAATGACAAGGGATAAGTTGTATTAGAATTGGAAGTTATAATTTCCACCACGAAAAATCATGTATGTTCTTGTATAATTAAAGAATACCTCATTAAGTGGAAGATACTACTGGAAGAATATTCTTCCTGGGAGATAGTAGAGTTTGTCAACACAATCCCTTATTGACTATGATTTGACGACAAAGTACTTCTTTTGAGAAGGAAATTTTTATGTATATAAAATTAAATAACTATAGTTATATATTAATTATGTAGAGGGGTATGATCAAATATAATGACCCCTTATGTAAAGGCTCCCAAGAGTATATTTATGTCAAGGCCCTCATTTTAAAAAGGTAATCATTCATCTATAAATTATTATTCAATATTTATAAATACACTTATAATTATTTCACATTCAATTTTGGTTAAACATTCCACTCAATCAACCATTAATTAGTTGACCATCAATAATAAGCCCCTTTGAAACCCTAAATTTTGTAATTTGTAGCTAAGGTTTATAATGCTGGAAATGGATAGCATGGATATCCTGACAAAATTTATGAAATGTAAAATGCATTTCATTTAATATACTTCCAAAAGATAAAGAATGGAGAAATCAACTTGGATGTTTATGCCTAAGAGGAATCTATGGCGAGCGGGGGCAGGGGATGGGAAGTGTCTTCTCTTACCCCAAATTAAATATCCAAAATTTAAATTTCGTAGTTGAACTACCCGACCCATAGAAACTCAGAGAGAATGGGGAAGAGGTAGTGAATTTTTCTAGAGTTATTGTAGTAAAATCTTTGGAGATCTATAATGTTGAATATTTTTCAAGAAAACTCTAGCAAGGAGCCAAAATTAAAGGTTTTCCAAAGCATTTGCCAATAAGAGGAGATCATCACTTAATTAAATCTGATCATGTTTCCTCTCAAGTTGATGGCAATCACACACTAATAGGTTCTCAATATCCTTCAAATTTAGATTAAAACAATGAAAATCTAAATCTAGTGAACCAAACATTAGGAAATGGTGTTATTCTAGTTTTATCAACGTTGAGAAACTTGTTGTGACACAACAAGAGCAAAGATATGCACCACATGTTAGATATCTGGTTATTTTGGTTCTTGTTTAACCCTTGGATCTTGAAATCCTTATTTATATGGTCTACAATAATGTCCCCTTGATCTAAAAATGGGGATCTTAGGCTTCTTGTCTAGCTTACAAGAACCTCTTCCACTTCCAAAGCTTGAATTTTCCCAAGTCTTTTATGATTAACCAATACGGAATTAAGAAATGCTTGAAAATATAGGTGTATGCATGTATTTGTTTTCAACTAATTATTTGTTTTAAAATATGTTGTTTGTGCTGATATGTGAATGTGCTTAAATTGATATAAATGCATATAACAGTAAATAAAGCAGGAGTAAAAATAGACACATAAACAACAATATTAATTTGGATTTCACCAACAACTCTTGGCTACGTCTCCATGAGCTCTAGTTAATTCAACTAGGCTCTTTGGGATTATGATATAAGTCTTTTACAAGCTCTTTGGCTCAACTCCTATTGTTCTACACATAAACAGTGTGTTTAGACACCATTTTATCCCTTTTGGCTCTTGAAGCTTCGACTTTTGGCTCTTGGCTCTTGGCTCTAGCTCTTTGGCTCTTGGTTCTAGCTCTTGGCTCTGACTCTAGCTCTTTGGCTCTGGTTCTGGCTCTTGGCTCTGACTCTCGACTCTTTGGGTCTGGCTCTGGCTCTCTGGCTCTTCGCTCTGACTTCTTTCTACCTTTTAGTTGTTTACAACTCTATTTGGGCATTTCACTTGCACTCCAAGTGACTCCTTTGTCTTCTGCATTGTCCCTTTGGCTTCAGCTTCCTGCTTTAGCTTCTGCTCAGCAGCAACCACTCAAGGATCAATAATAGCCCCCATTCACAACCCAACAGACCTTCAACAGAAACTCGGCCACCAATATTAACTCTGTTGCCACAGTCTTTGACATTCATGGCTTTTAGCCAAATCGGCACTATCTATTGGTTTTCCCTTTCAGGATCTCTATCTTCCGGTTTTGGGTTTGCTCAAATACCTCTCCCAAACATTCAATAATCATTGCCTAATGCCCTTTGGGTAGGTGTCCACTTGTTCCATAATGGATGAGGGCATCGGTGCTTGAAATCCATTAAAAATAGTTGTTTTGTGTTTTACACAGAGAACGTTGGAATACACAGAAGGAACTGCAAAGCATTGTTCTTCCTGGACTTTAAATATTCATAATCGCACTTTATTTTTCTATCGGGTCCGCCTGTAGGTCGCTATCGCATGTCGCAAGGCTCTTTGTCCCTTTGTATTTCGCAATGCATTAAAACATGCGAAAATACATACAAAATGGCATTGGAAGATTTCAAATATTATCCATTTCCATTTCAGAACCTTTTCGAGTCCAGTTTACATTGCATATCGCTTCCCTTTGTATTTCGCTTAGTAAGCGAAATACACTAAATACACAGAAAAATGGTATTTTATAGATTTCAAAATATATCCATTATCGCCTAGATCCCTGTCAGGTCTGGCTATCACATCGCATATCGCAATGGCCCTTTGGCTTCCCCTTTGGTATCATCGATGCCGATCCGTCGATATCGGCGGTCGTAGTCAAACTATCACACACACACATATACATACATACATACATACATACATACATACATACATTCATACATACATACATACATACATACATACATACATACATACATACATACATACATACATACATACATACATACATATATATATATATATATATATATATAGTTGCTCCATGGTGTTCGCAGATGGTGATCCACCAATTTCAGCGATCGCTCCATCGCATCGCCCCGATTCATTACACTATGCCTCCAATCAGACCCATCGATCACCGTCGATGCGATATTTCCTCTTTGATCAATAAAACAAGGCCACATGGCCCAATCCTAGCCTACCATGTGTCAGTTGTGGATTGGTCCATGAGCCTATACTAAAATCAAAATTTTCAATATAGCTCAAAATTTAATGAAATTGCCTCCTTTTTTAAGGACATTAAGCAATTTTCATTTTACAATAACTCCTTCATCTGGGGTCTATTTTCACCCATTCAAGTTGCGTTGGATTCAGAATGAGGAGATCTCTACAATGAGACTATTTTTGAGAGCAGCCTACGACTTTCATTTTCCTCTTATTTACAAAGGATTTGTGCCATTTGGCACCTTTTACCTCTTGGATGAAGTCTTTTAGACTTAGAGGTTTATCCAGGATCCATTTTTGGATCATGCCTTCCCACTAAAAGAACTTTTGGTCTCCAAAACACTGATATACTGATCTAAACAGTAAATGAGAGTGACTCACCCTCTTCTTTCAGCCTCCCTACTCTTTCCTTTGCGTAGTGCCTCTTAACCAAAGTTTCTGACCACTTCCCTTCGCTTGGATGGGCTGGTCTTCCTGAGAAGAACTTTCTTCCTCCTTGCCCTCTTGCAGAACTTCAAATGGTCATAGAAGGTAGTTTGAACTTCTTTGCCTTAATCATTGATCCAAGGTGGCTCAACAAATGTGGAGTACATCTGCTCCACAAAACTTTCATTTGTACCTATTTGACAAGCTGCCAACCACAATTGTTAACAATAATAGGCATACAGACAACAACTGGATGGACTAAACTCCTGGTTCAACAAAAGAAACAAATTTTCACCACTTTTGAACACCTCCATGTCTTATATATGCATACAAATGATGGACTAGATAACAAGCCCACAAAACATGCCTTTAAACAAATGACCCTTCAAGTCAAACATGTAGAAAAAGATCATTAGGACTCTTTTTTCAAAAGATGAAACTTTCATTATTATCTCCATTTGGAGACCAAGTTAACTTCTTTCAAGTCACCATGACATCACATGCAATGCATGTATTTCATCCCTCAACTTTCACTTAAGCACAATGTACTTTCGAAGCTGAAATGAAATACAACGTAGCTACTTCAATAGACATGCAATCTTAATCAGAGAAGAATGCTAACTATTCCTTACCAATCCCTTTCAAAGGTACTACCTTTGCTTGCACATCAGCATCATCATGTGAATCATTTTGAGACACATCATTCATGGAATCTTCACTTCCATTTTTGCCATCTTCTCTTTCCACTTTCTTCAACTTTGGTGGAAGCATTACTGGATTCAATGTCCAACACTTTGCAGCAAGGTGTCCTTGCTTATGGCAGTAAGTACACTGCATTTGCATCCTCTTGATAACATGATTTGCCTTGTCTAATGGACCTTTGGCTTCTTTCTTCTTTTCCTTCTTCTGATTCTTGTAAACAACTAGTCTCTTCTAACATCTAGAAACATCATGGTTATCCAAACCACAAAAGGAACATGCAACTCTTTTCCCATACATACGTGGAAATTTATCATGCTTTGCAAAATTAAAAGGAATATGTTTAGAACTAGATTTATACCTACCTCTTTCACCTTTACTGCCTTCATGAGGAGGTGAAGCAAATGAAGAAGTGGCTCCCTTTGGAACACCATCAAACTCTTCAAGGTTGTTAGAGTCTCCCCAACTCTCTAGTTCAAGTGTGCGCTTCTGAACTCCTTCATCCTGCAATTGATGTTTCAAGCTATTGTATTCCTCTTGGATACAACCTTCACACTTCTGAGGTAGAGGACATGAACTGAAACTCCTTCTTGGGATTGTTTCAATGGATTTCATGGCAGCTTTGGAATTCTCTCCATAAGAATATCCATAGCCAAGACCCAAATACTTAGGCCTTTCCTCAACCATTATTGGTTCAACAATACCTTGTGCATGCTTTCCCAAGCCCTTTCCTTCATAGACCATCTTGGACATTAGCTTGGAACCTATGCCTTTAGTATGTTTCTCAAAAGAACCAATACAAGCATTCTCAGAAGAATTTGAAGACAAACTAGAATGGTTTACCTCTTCTTCAAGCTGGTACTTGACTAACACTTCTTGGGCAACAAAGAGTTGTGTTTCCAACTCATGCATCCTTTTTAGGTTCATATTTGCAATATGAACTTGCCTCTCCATTTCCTGCAATTTGTCAGAAAGCAATTGCTTCTCTTCCTTCATGGAATTCAACTTCTTTCTAAGCATTTTGCTCTTCCTTCCATCCTCATACATTTATCTCACCATACCCATCATGGTGGACAATTCTTGCTTCATGTCTTCATCACGGAATCTTGTGAAGATAGCAAAATTTGAGGACCCACTTGTAGAAGTTGTCATTATGCCAATGGACAAAAAAACTCCAACAAGATAAATAAAGAGCTTATTTAAGCAACCTCTTGCAACAAACCTCTTGTGCTTTGGATTGCCTTGGGGTCCTTTGGGATAGAAGAATGCCTTCAACCCTTCTCCTTCTTGTCCTTCTTGGACTGAGCTATCAATAGCTTTCCCTTCACCTCTGCAATTTCAACAAATAGTCAGTCTGCAATCAACCTCTTATTGTTCAAACACCTTTCAGACAAGCAATATTTGCTTTGTCAATCAAGCATTTTGATACAACCTTCTTAAAGGTGTGGTTAATCAATCTTAGGCTCTGATACCACCTGATCTAAAAATAGGGCTCTTAGCCTTCTTGTCTAGCTTACAAGAACCTCTCCTACTTCCAAAGCTTGAATTTTCCCAAGCCTTTTATGATTAACCAATGCGGAATTAAGAAATGCTTGAAAATATAGGTGTATGCTTGTATTTGTTTTCAACTTATTATTTTCTTTGAAATTTGTTGTTTGTGCTAATATGTGAATGTGCTTAAACTAATAATTCATATAACAACAAATAAAACAATAATAAAAACAGACACATAAATAACAATATTAATTTGGAGTTCACCCACAACTCTTGCGCTACGTTTTTGTGAGCTCTAGTTAATTCAACTAGGCTC